>VWYI01011711.1:0-13549 GCA_013399455.1 Anthoscopus minutus | reverse complement strand
ATATATAAATATATACACACATATATATAATTATATATATAGATCTATATATCTATAGAACGAGCCAGGAAATTGTGTGATTAGAGGATGTTAATCTAATATCATAGCATGCTAATCTCATGCCAATCTTCTTTACTGGAGCATGTTTGTTCCATATTTATTTATTTTTAATAACCAGTGTTCACTTCAGAGTGAAGTTTATGTTTGTATTAAACTAATTTACATTCATTTGAAAATGTTAAATCCAAGCCATTCCCTTTTTTCAGCTGGGAATACAATCAAGCACACTTGCTGCCAAATAACTATTTGGAAAATATGTTTTTATTATTGTTGTGTCTTTAGGTGATTATATGCAGTGGCTGATCTGAGAGCTCACTGGAGCCATTGTTATTGTAGGGAACTCAGCTTTGTTCTTCCAGAGCAGGTAACAGCTAAAAAGCTCCAAGCGAAAACTGAGCTTTGAATTTAGGAATAATTTCTTAAGTTTTACTTAAAATGCATCATCACAGAACAGGCAAGGTCATCTGTCTGATGACTGAAGGTCATCTAGTACAACCTCCCTGCTTAAGCAGGGTCCTTTACAGCACATTACTCAGGATTGTGTCCAAACAGCTTTTGGAAATCTCCAGTGAGGGAAGCTCTGCACCTTCTCTAGGCAATCTGTTCCTTCTAAGATCACACACCCAGTAAAGTTCTTCCTCATATTCAAGTGGATCTTCATCAGTTCCTGGCCATTGCCTCTTGTCCTATTGATGAACAGCATAGAGCAGAGCCTGGCTCCATCCCCTTGACACCCTCTCTGCAGGTATTGGTAGACACTGATAAGATAAATTGACAAGTAAATATACATCACACATATACGTCACTATAAATCAAAGAACAATATTTGATGAATCAATACATATTGATAAGAATTCATTGATAAAGTAATGCATTTATGTAGCATAATCCATCAAATTGCCATCCACAATAAGACTTGAAACATGGTTTTTACCTAAAAATTACAAGTAGTCTAGCATTATTTAGTTTTGCTAAATTCCAAGTGTTTTGAGGTTATCGTCTTCAAAACAAAAAATTCTTACACTGAGAAAATTATCATTGCTTCAGATATGCTACCCCAAAAATACACAACCAACACTGAAACATATATTTAATTAAAATTATATCTGCTGAACAAACCCAATCTCTTTAAAGAGACTTACGACAAAGGTAAAGCTTATAAACATATTTATCAAGATGTCGAGAACACTATATGATATATGACCCTTTTTGTCTTCACACTCCTAGGAAGGAGCATTCCTCTGAGGAAAATTATTATCTGGATGTCTAATGAAGTCTGGATGTGTTTAAATGGTAAAAATTAAGATTGGATAGACAGTCATAAGGCTGATGCTTTACAGACTACAAAATCTACTTCTACTCCAACATGCACACAAACTCCTAAGCATGAGAATCTTGCTGAGGGCAAGAGAGGAATAGGTTTTGCTACCTATCTGCACTCTGTAATAGATCAGCTGAAATGTTTGAACCTTTTTCCTTCAGTCACTTTAAAACCTGTAGCTGCTGTTACTGGACTTATCTGGCCAGCTGTGCTTGGGGAGCACACTGCTTGCTGCTGGAAACAACTCAAAGGGGTTGAGTGAAAGGGCTTCTCCTACCCTGCTTCTCTGCTGATGTCATCCCTGAGCCACAGGCTTTGAAGCTGGCCATATATTCTGCAGGTGGGATACTGCTAGAGGGCAACAACATGCTTTTGAGGTGTGAAAGATTTGGAAACAGAAGCCAGTTCATTTCTCTGCTTTGTCTCTACCAGATGTCCTCTCCCCAAAGCTCTAGTAACTTCTTGATGACCCTGCTGCAACGAGGAAGTCAATGCTTTGAGGTGTGTTCTCTACCCAGGAAGGGGCTAGTTCACTCCCTTTCTAATTTTTACAACATTAATAGATCTCAGAGAATTTTCACACTTAAATCTCTTACTTTGTCAAACTAATTAGTGGGTTTTTAATCATTTTCACATCTCTGAGCATCCGCATTCTCATAGGTTGATTAACAGAGAAGTATAAAAGAATGGCTCCTTCCTGACAAGCTTGAAGTTCAAGAAAGCAGCTGCTTTACAGACTGCACTGTAAGAACTTGTAAATGACACATACTGAACTGGTAACCCTTAAATTGCACCCATATAATTTCTACATCAGATCTTTCTTTGATAAAATGATCAACAATTCCTTCTTAATAAACTGTCTCCTTGAGAATGTCTCTTACCTTGATCCAATGATTGACAGCTCTTTCACACAATTTGTGTATTTCCTCAAGGTGTGGTATCACAAGGAAAAAGAGAATATCTTAAAGCAACTTAGGTAAACAAACAAGAGAAACAACTGCCCCAAGGGACTGACTTTACCAACAACATACTTCTGTAAGGACACCAGATTCCACCAAGATTGAAGTGAAATAAGGCACTATGATGCACATTGATAACATGCAATGTTAAAGCCTTAGAGAACAAATTACTGAGTTAACATGTTACTGTAATAAGATGAAATTAGAAGGACAGTTTAAATTTCTTAATTAGAAATTAATTTTAAGAGAGAATGTGACCAAGAATTATGACTCTGACCTTTGAGACAGCTCTGTATTTAATCTCCAGAGTGAATTTGAAATCATGATTTATTGTCTGTCACACAAATTCTGTTAGGAAAGTAAATAAACTGCATGTTTTTTTTAAAAACCTCATCTATTATTCTCAACTCTCAATATCTTTTTAATTTTAAAATTAAATATTCAGGAACTGCAAAATATTGATTTTAAAAATGCATTTCAATATACTAATAAGATAAGCTACTGATTACACTAGTCCAGGTGTTCAGAACTGCCTAGACATCTCCGTGGAGCATGGCTCTGTGCTGTATCATCATATTCTCTCTTTTGTTGGGCTCATTTTGTTTAACAGAACATTTCAATAATGTACCAAAAAAAAGAAAAAAAGAAAACTAAAAAGAGCTTTTATGCTTCACTTGATTTCATTCATTGCTGTTCTTATCCACACCAGAATTACAGTTTTTATCTGAAGGTGTTACGTGGGAGGTGATGAAGGGCCCAATGAACCTGCTTTATTCCCTTTCTTCCCACTTGTGGTAACAGGTCATGTTGGGGTTTAGCTGGAGGGAGAATCTGAGCAGCCTCGCTTTAATAGGAAAATTACATTGCCATAGCTGTGCTGATATAACTCCCCCATGTGGATAGTCTATTCTAAGGATAAAAAATATTTTATTCTAGTGTAATTACTTTTCTTTTTAATTCTATCTGAACAAATTTCTCAGAAGGGAAGGATATCAAGATATCTACAAAGCTTTGTTTCTTCCTGCGGTCCAGCTCTCTCAGGGGAAGATGAGATGCTGGGACAGCACCACCTCCAGCTCACCCAATCTCCCCTGCACTTCAGACAAAGGAAGAGCATCATCTGCCATCTAGTCCAGACAAAGAACCCTCTCCAGAGAGAAGAAGGGGATTGAAAATGGGGTATGATGAAATAATGCCAATAGAACTGGGCAGACAGATAGATCTGTCTGCACGTTTCCCAGTGCAGAATTTCTGGACTTGCAAAACATTTATATAATTTCACTTTATGTATCAAAAAGACTTCATGCATTGAAAAAATTAGTGAAAAGGCTAATTAATAGAAGTGAAAAGAAATAAGAATGTTCTATTACTTATTCAAGCTTTTCTTTTATCTCTTAGACTGAAAATCTTCAGTGATGTTAAAAAAAATTTAATTGATCTAGAAATAGCATAAAAGGTTTTCTTCTGCTACCATGATAAATAATAGTGGATAATCTGGAACTGCTTGATCACACCTCATCCACTGATCAAAAACACATTTTGCATCATCAGCATGGAAAGAAATTCTCTTTGTTAATAGAAGAATGCCTACCAAAGCCTGAATACAAATAGTTAAATCCACAGCACCTGAACTTTCCAAATCACCAAGACAGAACTATTTTTAGCTATAAAGCTATTTCATAGCATTTTATTTTTCTTAGGAGTGCAATTTTTAAAAAGAGAGCACCTTGGTAACTCTTTCGCAGCTTTACACTTCAGTTACCTAAAGTGTCACAGATTTTAAAGACCATCTGAACCTCCCCTTAAAAGGTATGAAAATACTCCTGGATGACTTCTAAACAATCGACTTAAGGGCAGACACTTAGCTTGTATAAATCAGTATCACTCCATTTAAGCTAATGGAACTATGCCAGGATACCAACTTTCATCTGGCATGGTCTATTTTTTGCTCCTAACTATTCTTTTATGGAGTTAGAGAACTAAAGGGTTTCAGAAGAGATCTTTTTGGGTACTGTCTGATCTCCTTGAGCCTGACTGATGCTTTAAAATAGAACTTTAGCTGATGAACCAAACACTGCATCACATTTCCTCCCACAACAATCTGAAATAATGATCTATAGGCGTTTACTGTGCCAGTGCTTTTTAAATGTTTCCCCTGGTGCCTCAACAGTTGAAATCCCAGGAAGTTAAATTAGCTTGCAAATTTGACTGAATCAACACCTGCTCATTCAAAACATATTTTAACTACAGGAAGGAATTCTTCACTCTCATTTGGAGCAGCAAAAAATCGCTGCCCAAGAACACAGAAATCATGGCCAATTTTCAGGCTCTGCTGGAACACAGAACTAAGCCATAGCAAGTTGTTGCTGTTCCATCCTGTTTTCTGTGGTTCCAGCACACAAGACAAACCTAGACTAGTAGTAAATTTATTATTTGTCATGTTTCTCCTCAAAAATAGTCAAATCCAGCCAAATATCTTCTGTCAATGAGAAATTGAATGAGAAATAGAAATTAAGATCTCAGTATCATGAATGATTTCTTCTTCATTTTTGTTTTCTTACATGCCTTTTCATTTATAGACATAATAGTATGATATACTGAATGCAAAGCAGTGGGAGACATTCAGATTTACAGACCTGTTGAGGTGCTGGTGCTGTGCCTCTACACATACTCAGCTGACATTGTTACATGAGAATGGCAGCTGATAAGCCACAAGACCTTGGCTGGAAACAAGGAGGGAAGGAACTAGCACTATCTCTTACGTACCAAGGAAGTGCCATGGCAAATGGGACTGTGGCAGTTTTAATATCAATCTCTCCCCCATGGATATGTATTTTTAGCTGTAAACATTTAAAGAAGAGATAAAGACAGAATTTCCAGCTAAAACATTCAAGAAGCAGATGTCCTGTTTGCCAGGCAGCTCTAGCTGCCATCCTTTCACATGAAACTTGGGCAGCTGCACTTGAAACACCTGAGTAAACCCCAGAGAAAAGACTACATATGCAAAAATACATGTACAAGAGTTTTAAATGCATTGTGTATTCATTTGCTGTGCATAAGTACCAAATGTTTTCTCATTCCTAACTTAGGAGGCTGCATGCCTCAAACCCACACTTAGATGAGGGCAGTGGTTCCCTGACATACCCAGCAATCATTCTGTCACTGTTGAGTCTCAGCATCACAGGTTCCAGGAACACACCAATGGACCCCTCACAGCCACCAACACATTCCTGACTGGGTTCAAAGAAGCAAGCACCTTATCTTGGAAATAGTCCCTTGATTTTAAAGTGATCCACTGTTGTGAACACTGTTAATAGTTTTTATCAGCACATTGCAATCTCTCAGCCTGCAGTAGAGAAGTCATCCTCCCTAGAAATGAATGACAGGAAAGAATTAAACTCTTATACACGCAGAGAAACCAAAAAAATAAAGAAGGGGAAAAAAAAGATAAAGGGATCTTAACTGAAGATAACTTTTGGTTATTGATAATAAATATCTCAAGATTTACTGAAGTTTCATCAGGGGAGTGGCACATTCATAATTATGCTATAAATATATTCTGCGTATATCCATAGATTATGCAATATTTTCACCCAAAATTTTGCTACTGCGTTAATTTTGTACCAGCTCTTTATGGAGCCCTGTACTAACTACTTTTAAGGGAACTGTTTATATTTTGTTCTATGTAGAAGAGCGTGAGGATTATACTAAGACTTTAACAGGAGAGATAAGAAAACAGGCAATAAAGAAGAAACATTGGAGAAATAGAACATCAATAACCTTGTAGTCCTCAACCTTTTAACTCAGTCAAATAAGGATGAGCAATAATTTAATATTCTAAGACCAAAAAGAAGTGAATTTTGGAAGGCTGCACCTTACAGAATTAGAACTGACACTTTTTGTGAAAGCTGCCGTAGTCCATGTCAAGTTTCCACAACAATTTAATAAACAATCAACAAAAGTTCAGTGTTTCTGTTTTGGATTGTGCCATAGCAGCTAACATTGTGTTAGATCTTGTGATGCTTGGGAAGTACAGGCACAGGGCTGGTATGAAATCTCACAGTGAGGGGAATGATAGTAAGTAGGCTTAAGCTGATGATGCATTATGTCAAGGATCACTAGCTGAACAGCAGCTTCTGATCATGTATCATAACAGGAGCATAAATAAACAAGAGGAGGACCTTTGTTTATTCAGGCCACAGCTGCAGCACAGCATCTCATTGTACCATCACACTGCTAACTGCAGCATTCCACAGGCACACCACAGACACTGAACTTCTCCATCATGAGTACTAGAAATAATATTTAACCCTCCACAATTAAATGTACTATTTTTTTTCCCTCATAGGTTTTTGAAGACATCAAACCTCCAAACACTTAAAACCCAGAAAAAAAAATATCATTTAAGTGAAGACCAGAGAACAGTGCAAATAAATGTCTTTGTGGTCAGAGGAAGCGATCAGATGACCTTACAACGGATCCTGTTGCCCACAAAAAATCACCTGGTCAGTGATGCACACAAGCAATTCAGGGAGAGCACTGAACCTGCCTAGGTTTCTTGGACAATAAAACCTTGCTGGGTTTACCGTGCCAGCACAACAGATTTAGTAATGAGTCACAGTGCCTCTGTCGTCTGTTGCCAGTTTTGAGTCCCAGAGTGCAGCAACTTCCATTGAAACACATGAAATTTGAAAATTGTGGGAGACAAAAAATGTGCAGTGTAGGGATGCCAAATAGTGCAGGGGTCTCCTAGATGTTCCTGGTACAATTACAAGGGATGCAAGCTGGTGTCTCAATGCTTGAGACGAAAGACAACTAAATCACAAATAGCAGTTCCAGTAATGGAAGCTAAAGACAGAGTTAGAGAATACTGACATGAATGAGTGACAACTTGCCCTGAAAAGAGGGAAGAAGTGTCAAAACTGACACAGGAGCTGTAAGTCTGAATGACAGGGAAGATGCTGAAATCGCTGATGGACAAGTAACAGTGGATGTCAGGAAAATGAGGTGTGCCTGTAAAGAAGAGCTAGATCTAAGCCAGCTTACAGAATGCAGCTCAAAGAGAAGAAGGGCATGGGAAGTGCAAGAACTTAAGACTTAAGGTAGGACGGCCTTCTCCAGAGACCAAGGCAGAGAGGGAACAGAAATAGAAGGAAAATTTTGATATCTATTCAGAGAAGTGCTAAAAGCAGAACTTACATTTTTCTGTCCTGAATTGTTAAATCCATTTTAGATAACCTTATTTAAAGAGTGCAGTTTTGCCATGTACTGGATTCTTGTCAAAATTATTTTGGGATAGCCAGACACCAGGTAACCCACAATGAAGTCCCATTTAGAAATATACTTGACACATCATAACATATTAGCCCAGAGAAACTGGATGGTGATACGGGCACACTGACCTTGGATGTCTTAGCTGACACTCTGGAGGCATTTATAGTTAATTCTGAGTTTGCTTTTGGTAGTTCTAAACCCTACCATAGTAGACATCAAGAACAAAAAGGAGTGGCACTTAGTCTTGAAATAGTTTGAAATATGACATAATTTGAAATGTGACTGAAACGTAGATGGTAGTAATGGAATTCTAGCAGCATAGGGCTCAGTGCCCATGTCACTCCTCACAAATACAAACCTTTGGGGTAATAGAACTGCTCAGCTGTGGATTTAATGCTAGACAAACAATAGAAAAGGAGGAGGATTCCCAAGAAACATGAATCACAGCATGGTTGAGATAACACTGCAGGTGGAAGCTGTTAATGAAAATTGTCTTTTTGTGAGAGACTGCAAAGACTGATGTCTCCAGACATTTTGGGGTTCATGTTCATGGGGGGTGGGACAGGTTGTGCTTTGCCCATGTGAGGCAGTGCCCTGTCCCCTGCACCCCACCCCCAGAGCCTGTGTCCCAGCCTGGCAGTGGCTGTCCCTCCCTGGCACAGCAGAGGAAATGCTCCACATCCACCTCTGGAACCCCTCACCCAGCTCCTGAGTGGCCAAACAACCAGAAATCCCACCTGGGAGAAGGGCTCAGGAAGGCAAGGGGTGTTTAAAGGCTGAGTACAAAGTGAGCAGGTGTCTTGACCATACCACATCTTAGAATTTCTATCAGCTGAGCACTGTTGGAAAACAGGATTTGGTAGGTATGTGTGGCTTTTTCTATATCCTTTTTGCTTTTCTTTCTCCTCCTAATTGTCTCTTCTCAGAATTTTTGAGTAACTTAAAATCAAAGTCTTAGAATTCACTAAGTTGAATAGGCCAAGTTAATGTTTTGAGAAGTGTTTTGTGTTGATTGAATATATCACTAAGTCTTTTGCTGAAGTTCTTTGATTTTCTAAAGTTGCTAGTAAAGTCTTTTTGTTGTTTTGACCTCTTGAGAATATCCCATGCATCTAACTCACAGTAGATGAGCAACTGTAAAGCCCTTTATAAAGCCTCATCGAGCAAGTTGTTTGGGGCCTCCTGTTGTTCCAATGTATTTATCTTTCAGCTGACAATAAATGCCTTCCTAACTTGTATTCATTCTGACATGTGTTTAGTTTTACTTTTCGCTTTGTTCTTTCTCAACTGTTAAAAGGAAAAGGAAGAATACTTGAAGTCCAGGGAACATAAACTGTGACATGCAAGTCCGAGATCTTAACTTCAAAGACTTACTATGCAGAAGACAGACACAGGTTAGCTGGAAAGGTGTTAAAGGAGTGAGCTAAGTGGGTGTTTGATGAGGAAAGTTCATCAAAACCTATCTTAAAGTGCAGTAGGAAGTCTTTCCCAGCTATCAAAAAATGACTGCTTGAAACCTCCTTTGAGTGTCCACCCTGGAGTTCCTCAAGGCTTTTAAGATCCAATGTGCTTTTTAGGGTCTAACAGATTAAATACTAGCAGTGCTCACTTAACCCAAACAGCTGCTAACCTCCATGATGTAACTGTCTTTGCTAGTCTTTTCTTTTCAGATATTACACTGATAATCTCCTTAAGTTATTATTTTTCTATTCAGCTTGAGGTACATCCTAATAGCTTTTTTGCTTACAGTAAATTCTAAATATGCTAGAAATTAGTGTTTTCAGTTTATTTCACCCAACTGATTTCTTAAATTATTATTTTTTTCTTTCTTTTGCATGTCTTTAAAGTGAAGCAACAGACTCATCTCTTAACCTCCAATTTAACTGAATTATTAATCAGGCCATCAAAGTTGTTTACTATTCTTTGTGTTTTGCATTTTTAACAACTGATCTACTACAACACGCTCATTATTTTCAAAAACTTTACTGGTAAGGAAATCTATGCAAAACCATGTCTGGGTCCCACCACTGTAGTATTTTTCTTCCCATCAACACCCAGAAATTACATAACTCTTAGGAACCTTTATCCTTGTAAAAACAACATAGAGGCTTTACATATCCAAGCCTAATACTTGCCATATTGTGACTGGAAAGGTGACACGAGGGGTTTTTTTGTTTTTTAAAATAAAAGAGAGGAAGAAAAGAAAGGCAAGATCAAAGCAAGGACAATGTCAAAACATTGTTGAGCTGCTGAGAAAATAGGCAGAGGAATTAGGGTGAAAGTAAGAAAAAAATGCGATAAAAGAACACATTGAGTAAAATTTCTAGCTGATGTCTGTTTTAAGGCTGGAAAGAAGGGAGCCTTTCTTGTAATTCTCTGTAGATCAGAGGCTGTTAAAATCAATATACAGGGGAATAGAAGACACTTCAGGTGGTACAATACTTAGACAAAGTATCCTACAAATTTTTGGCCCATTTTACAAATGCATACTAAGGCACTGACTTTAAGGCAATCCTAAAAGTCAGGTTTACCCAACTCTGTAGTAGCAACCCAGCAAGATGACTGTAGGTGGGGAGAACACTGCTTTGCTATAGTGGCTGCTACTAAATATTCCACCTGCTCTTGAGGAGACTTTCCCAGAGGGTTTAGGCACCAATTGCCACATGGAAAACAAGGATTTTTAGGCAGTATATGATTACTGAATACAGGGACACTTGCCTTCTACCAGCCATAGAGCTATGTGGATCTAGGCCATGATGAGCTTTGGCTTTAGCTCATTACCTGGCTTAGTCTCAAGTATAAACAGAATCCTAGGGTAGAAGGTGAGAAAACAAAAGGAGAGAAAATCTTATGTAGATACATTAGAGGTTGTATAAGTAGGACAAAAGACAGAGTTCAATAGACAAAATGAAAAAACAAGCTGATTATTAAAGAAGAGAAATTTGCAGCTAGTAGACCGTGAAGATAAAGAGGCTTTTAAAAATCCCACATCCTGAAAAGACTATGACTGTAAGTGAAGGAACTGATCCAGAACTACAAATAAAATGAAAAGCAGCAAGATGAGGCAAGGTGCAAAGCTAAATAAAAGCTAAGTAACAAAAATTTAAGGGAAACGACAAAGAACAGAAAGTTCCAGGAGTCAAGCTCATTGAAGAAAAAAGACAGAAAGAAAGAAAGAAAGAAAGAAAGAAAGAAAGAAAGAAAGAAAGAAAGAAAGAAAGAAAGAAAGAAAGAAAGAAAGAAAGAAAGAAAGAAAGAAAGAAAGAAAGAAAGAAAGAAAGAAAGAAAGAAAAGAAAGAAAAGATAGCTGAAACTACAATAGGACCCTGAAATATAAGAGAGCCATCATTATTTATCAGTGTCTGAGAAGGGATAGAAAAAGAAATGAAAATGATGCCTGACCTACCATGAGAAACAGAGATCATATTAATTCTAAAAGAAAGGAATTATCTGGCTGTAGCTAGACAGTGCACTAACGGGAATGGTGCCCATTACTATGTATGAGTAGTACCTAAACACAGGTACTATTGTGGCTATCTAGTGCAGTACTGCTAGCAACGAATTTAACCATATAATTTAGGGTGAATGTGCTAAAACAATCTCAGATTCTTTTTAAGAAAAAGCAAACTTAACCTGCAATACTCTTCTTTATATATCTCTCTGGTAGAGACACCATTTAATCAGATTTGTCTCAAATATTAATTTCTATACAGATGAATTTCATAAAAATACATTTAAATGGAATATATTTGAGAGGGATCATTCCTCCTTCTCCATCAGAAGGTAAAATATTTCTAGTTTTAGAAAAGATAAAAAAGTATATTCCAAGTATTCTGAAATCTGAAAGTGAAATAGATTGTAATTGACTACTCCCATTTCCAAATGAGAAAAGAAGAGGTAGTTATAGCAAAAATAGCAGCATAAAATTTTGTGTTATTTTTTCAATTTAAATAATGGAATTTTTTAGTTCCAACACAGTCTAAGTAAAAGATATTTACATTAAAAGTATGAAACTAAATTGCTATTATGGGCAGATACAAGTCCCATGAAGTCATGTAAATGCAGATCTTTGCACACTCCCTATGGAACATCTCAAGTAGATGTCACCTCTTTAAGCCAACACTCTGTGCACAGAGCATGGTAGGGTATTTAGTCACTGGAACTTCTCAGCAGAGGTGGAAAAGCTAAATTTTTTATTAGTTTCCTTCATTATTTTTCTTAGCCCTTTCTCCTCCTAAAGTGGATTAAAACACCTACACCTATCTCAGTATGTGAGTAAAACATAAAACAAATTAAGCAAGATGGTTTGTCAGATCAACCCTATCTCCCAAGCCAGAGAGTTCACACCACAGGCTTGTGTTTCTACTTCTGAGCCAGACTCACTAGACAATTAAATGTTTCTACTTCTGAGCTAGACTCACCAGGCAATTAAATGAGTCAAAGTGTGAACTGAGCACTACAAAATGACTGGCCTTCACCAGTTTTCATTCCTTGCTTTTAAAGCATAGAACATAGACTAAGCTCCAAATCAAATTAAAATGTATGTGTTATATCCTTTGTCTTTGCACAGAACTCTCCATGTGACCTACTTGGTACATGTGCAACTCATGACTCAAAACACAGGCATTATATTTATATTGCTATGACTCACATCAAGTCCAAAAGCTTCACAGTTACTTCAAAAAATTAATTTTGAATAAGTAATAATATATGCTTCAGAGTATACATGGTAGACTTTTATGCAGAATTGAGGTGCAAAACTGTACTCCCTTTACTCCAGGTTTTTGGATAGATGATACTTTATCTGTCTATCCTATGGTGCAGTAGAATTATAATTCTTCATGTGGTTGTAAGAGCCCCAAGGAGTTACAAACACAGCCTCGGTCAGAATGAGGTCAGGTTATTCTACGTCCCTTTTCTTTGGTACAGCAGCAGGAGGAAAAACATATGGCATAACAGACATGAAGTCATATTGCTTGTTCTAAACATAGTCTTCTATTTCTGCCACATGTGGAAAGTTCCATGTGTAATAAATGTCAAGAGCCGTTGCATTGCCCCTAATTTTTGAAAATTCTTCCACTTATTCAGGCAGCTGAAGCAGGAGGGACACAGACCCCAGCCTGCACACTCTCACACAAACACACCCAGACTTGTATCTTTCTCCAGGCTGCAAAGAAATGAACTTACTTGCTGTACAGCAAACCAGAGAAGAAAACTATAGCCAGGCCTCCAGCTTTTTACTGACAGCATTGATCATGTAACCATAATAAGCTAAGATGGCCACATTTGTGCTCCTTTTCTCACTGCTGGATCAGCTAGCTCTGAAGTCACGCTGAGGATGACACGGTGCCAAGAGGGACATGAAGGGTTAAGACAGGCTGAGGTGCAGTTGATATTTCTGAGCTGTCCCAAGCTTAACCCTCCTTAGCAGATCTGGTTAGGCAGCACAGTGCCAGGCACTGTCACAACCTCTGGGCTTGGGCTCCCAGGCTACATGGATGGGAAGCAGGCATTGCTCAGTATGCAGAGATCCTCTGGACATACATAAGCAGACACAGCTTAGAAGTGAATTTTGGCAGACCCTACTATGATTTGTAAGAGACAGGGTGTGAGAATCTTCTTCAGCATTCAAGTACTGAACTTAGAGTGTTTCAACTAGTACTAGAAAATGCTTATAGAGAGCTAAGATCACAAGACCATTTATCATTATACTGGCAACTGCTCCCTTTGCATTCACAAGGAATGGGGGGAGTCACACCAGAAAATGTGCTGTGCCTTCTGCACTGTCCTCTGGGACAGCACGGTGCTTTATTCCTACTGAAAAATGCCTTAAACCCCTTTCATATTATATATGCTTCAATGGGAGCCTTCACAGTCATTCAAAAGGAAAGAAAAAAAGTGGGTAATTAAAAGTATAGCCATATATTCTTTTAAA
>VWYI01011710.1:35987-121428 GCA_013399455.1 Anthoscopus minutus | reverse complement strand
TTTAAAAATGACACCCCATAAATTGACAATGACCCATTGACTCAATTGTGAAAATGAGAGGAGTTTCACAACAGCAGAGTTTGTCTAAACCAAGCAGCTGCTGTTTCGTGAAGATGCAAAGCCACAAGAAAACTGTTCTTGTGAACATATCTCCAAGGTGTTGAAAAAGAAAACTCCTCGCCCTATGCGAATTGAAGGAAGATTATTGTAGAAGTGATAACTGATTTAAAAATCCCAGATCTTGTTTTATGTTGTCAAGTGGAAAAGAGAAAGGTGGGCAGGGAGAGAAGTGTTCTAGAAGTTTCATTTTGATTTTTCCTTTTCATTTTGTTTTTTTAGTTTTGTTAATAAACTTTCCTTATGGTCTAAGTTTGAGCCTGTTTTTCCTTTCTCCTAAAATCATATTTCACAACAGACAAATAAATAAGTGTACTAGTGAGTTTAGCTAATTCTAAACCTACAACAATTATGAATGAAAGATTTTGTTATAAGGAGAGATGATAAGTTTCCGTATCTTAAGCTTCTATTTGGATTTATATTTTGATATGAAATCTGTATTTTTCCAGAGCTTGAGCCAACTACTTTTGATCTGGGAGCTTACAGGATTTGTAAATGCAGCTGTATTGTGCTGGGTAGATGTCACTCTCAGGGATTTCTGCATGGATCTCTCCTTGGCCTGAACTGGAGAAGGGCAAGAGTTTATTCACTTTCTGTCACTGAGGAAAGTGAATGCTGTTCTGTATAAACTTTCTTCCTAAGTAGATGATGACTAAAGAAGGCCTGAACTGAGTATAGATAATCTTATATTTACTTGAAATGAATGTAGCTCATAAATCTTATTTTAGCACCAATCTGGAACGCTACTGTGAGCAGATTTACGTCTGCCTCTTCCCTACCTTGGCATTCATGCACTCACTGCACAATGGTAGTGCACATTCTTGCAGTGATACTTGCGAATTTAATGAAGCCAGAGTGTCTGAAAGGCGAATAGGTAAAAGGTAGATACTTGGAGATCCAAACCTATTCCTTTTGTGTGCTCCAAATCTTATTTTAGTTCTTAAATATGGTCTCATTCTTCTGATACTAAGAGTCCACACTGATTTCAGTATGTGAATCATCAGGAGAGTTATAAACTGTTTTTTAGTTGCGTGGTCCTTTTTAGCATTGAAAATATCTAACTTCAACCATGTGTTTTTAGATGAGATACTTACAGGAAGCCCTTTCTATGATTATAGAAGAGCAGATTTAATATGGAAGTCATTGAGAGAAACCAATAAAAAACTTCCTTGATGTGATTTTTGGAGTTACTTGCTGGAATTGAATTGCATGTTTTTGGGTATAAGGGCACTTGAAAGCTTAAAGAAGCTTAAATGTAGACTATAATGAATATGTTATTGGTATTTATAGGTCAGTTGATAATGGCAGTGTATTAAAGTGATGTGAAATATCTCTTTGTTTTTGTGGACAGTGCCTTACTCTATATAGTTTATTGTGATAACATGATCCTTGATATACACTGGTGATAAGTTTAGCTTTATAATTTTTTTTTAGTAATCCAATTGCCTTGAAGTGCCATATCAAAAGTATGTTTATTACAGACCATATACAGTTACCGTTTGCCAGTTTGCTACCTCTATAAAAGCAACCTAAGCTAAGAAAGCACATTTGGAAAAAACATGCCAAGCACAGGTGGTTTTTTTTGTGTTTTGGTTTTTTTCATTTGTTTGTTTTTTGTCTGTTGGTTGTTGGTTTTTTTCTTTTGTTAGACTTCCTGGGAACATTAATTAATAGTTGGAGATGTGGTCTGTCAATTAAATTTCTTTCACCCAGAGTATATGCAAATTTCAGGATTCTTCCAGCATAAAGTCATATGCCACAAGTATGATATTAGCATTTCTGTTAATAAAAATAACTGTGGAATATGTACCTTGTTTGGTGAATTGCCTTCCTTGTTATTCATCACTGTGTAACATCTTTGTCAATCAACAGTAACTGGAAGGAAAATACTGGACAGTGTTTCTTGGAACTGGAGTTGGCAGAGGTCTGCCTTTCTGGAAAAGAAATGCTGATTTTGGTTCTTTATTTTGTCCTGGCCTGTTTATACTGTTCTGTAAAGGAAGAAAAGAATAAAAATGAACACTAGATGAGCTGTGAGTTCCCTTTGGACCAGACTTCAGGAGTTTCTTCTCTGACATGTATTTTGGGATTACTTTATCCTGAGGGACTTTCACAAAATCTCAGAACATATTCTTCCAATAAGATTTCACATAGTTTGATAAATGTTTGGATAAATTTCATACCATCTTATCAAAGCAGACAATAGTTCTTTCTTGAGGAACTGAGTTTAAGTGAAATGCTTGTTTATGTTGGTGGAATAATAATTAAGAGTACAAGATCCAAATCAGTGCTTTGTTATTCTGTTGCAGGAGTAGGCTGAATCAAGCCTCTGTCAAGAACTACTGCTGAAATACTGAATTAACATTCCCAAGACCAGCACATCAGGATAGGCTTCTATGAAGAATAGTGTGGAGATACACTTTGTTTGCAGAAGCTCTGGAATCAGACTCAGACAGACACAGTGCATCCTCAGAAGGCTGAGATGTTGCTGCTTTCTGAGCACTACACACTCTATGTTCATGACATGGAAATATGCCCAGTGAAATATTTAGGTAAAATATCTAGGTAAAATCTAAGAGAAATTTGATTACTACCTGATAAAATGTTGCCTCTTCCCTTCTAAATAGGTTCAATCATCTCATTAATGCAAGCCATACACCTTGACCTAGATTCCTTCCCAGGCATACAGTGGATCTGCTCACCAAGGGAATTTGTCCCACTGGATTCCTATTTTTTCTGTGCAGTTGAATGAAAAGTGTGTGTCCTTTGAAGAACAGCAACTGAAAGAAATATTGATGACTGCGAAGGCATCTACAGAAAAAGATAAGAAAATTACTACAACAGTGAAGACAAATGGGCTTTGTTAACTCCTTCTTGTAGGTTGTATATATTAATAGTAACAAGTAAAGTTTTGTATTTTTTTCAGAGAAACACACAAGGCCTTGAATTGTATTGTTTTAATTGCAGCTAACTGAATGAATTAAGTGGAAAATCACACACAATACTTTGATTGTCTAATTTTCTGTATGTGAGGCTTTGGGAACAGTTTGTTATTATAAAAGAACGGCACTAACCAGAAATCAGCTAACATGTAATTGCTAGGCTGAGGGGCAGTTTGGAGAAAGCTGATACTTATTTATAAATTATTAAATAAAAGCACATAATATGAGGATCATCTCTCACTGCCTCCACACTTCATACATTACTCATCCTCCTAAATTTCATGGTTTTGTACTCCCTTAGTACATTGCTGCTTATAACCAGTGCAGGCATCAAAACCACCCACATCCAGGAAAGGAGGTGCCTGTACATTTGTTATGATGGTAGTTTTGGTTATGAGACTCATCAAAGATTATAAACCTTTAGTTCAAGTAAAGGAATGCTGACTCAAGTTTTAAAGGTTGTTTTCAGTACGTAAAATACACCTGTGCACCTGGGACTGTTCAGGTGGCTAAGACTCTGGCTGGTTTCCACTTAACTGTGTACCTTTAGAGATTTGCAGTCAGCCAGTATCCTAAATAGAAGACTTAAGAGCAATTTTGGCATTACATTTGACAGAGTTCTCAAAAAAACATTGGTTATGTAATTCCCATCAGTTTTCATAAGAATCGGGAAACTTCTGGTTATCTTGAGTGGTTCTCACTGCTCACTTGTGCTTTACTACCATAGGAAGCAGCCACTTGCAAGGCACAAGAGGCAGGTGGTGATTGGACTCATCCAGAAGGTAGACTAGTACTTCATTCTCACTGGTTTTGGCTATTTCAGCTCCCCAGGAGGATGGAGCTGCCATGAGTTCCTTTAGCACAAGTTAGAGGGCTTTCTTCTAGAAAACACATTTTATTTCAGAGGACACAGAATCAATTCCTTGTGCCACGTAACAAGGGGTTGGGTAATGTCTGGCCTCACAAGTGAGATGCAGGTCTTACAGACCGAGAGGCCCTTGGTGATCTGCAGAAGAGAGTCTATGGATGGGAAGGTGTGCCAGCACCTGGGAAGTTGGCACTGATGGACACATCTTTGGACTTGCTGAGGTGCTATATATACTAGCTGTATGCTAATGACATTTGTTCTGTACAAACAAACCCCAGTATTAAACCACTTAAACACTGTTTATGCAACTTTAAATGGTAGAGGCTTGGTTTTATTACTTCATCTGGAGGCTTGTTGAAACTTCTATGTCCATGCTGAAGTGGTGTGAAGATTAAATTGCTAATCCCAGTTACCAGTGTAGACCGTTGCACAGAAGGTGCCTGAGAGGTGCAGCTGGGCAGAGTTTAGCTTTGCACAGCTCTTTCCAAGAGTTATTTGGTATCCCTGTCACTGTTTTTTGAAGTACAAAAATATTTTCCCCCAAATAACCTATTTTTCTCCAAGGGAACACAGCTGCATTTATGAAAGACCTTGGCTTTTACAGTAAGTCTAGTTTGTATAGTTTCCTCTTCTGTGTATGTTGTCTGCATAAGTACCAACAGTCATAATAAAAAACACAGTTTTGTTACAGGAATTTTTTAACAGTGGTTTTCAGTAGTTTAGAAAACATTGGAGCTACTTCCAACAAATTAAAAAAATTAAAACACTCAGCTTTGAAAATGTTGATACACTTTGGCAAATAAATCTTTGGTTTTAACCCTGCTCTGTTATGCCTTCTCTGATACTAAAACCAATATAAAGCATTTTTTATTTCAACCAGCTCAACAGAAGATACCATATGGCTTTCACCCCACTGTCCCCTGTGTTGGGGAGCTAAATCTCGGCTGTGCTCTTGTGTAGCCTTTTGCTGAGTGTTCTGAGACAGCCTCCATTCTGCACTTTTGTGCAGTGTTAAAGCTGTCTTCACTGCACCTCTTTTTCCAGCACAACATGGGAAGTTTCCTGGATTGAATTCTCAGTCACAAAACTCATATGGGGGCACTCAAAATGTAAGACCTTTCAAACCATTGTGAGATCACAGCATTTAAAGATAAGAGCACAGTATTGCCAAGAAATGTCTGTTGAGGCCCACAATTAACAATCAAAAGAAGGAATCTTATTTTTGCCTGCTGCAGGTAGAGATGGCTTCTCAAAACAGCTTAGAGATAGCAGCTGGTTCAGGTCATGATATGATGAAAGATTCAGGTTAATTAGTATTTATTCTAAGTTGATAGTTATTCCTTTTGGCTTGAGCTAACAAGCAAGAGCTGGAGTCCCACGAAGTTGTGTCTCCAGGGATGCGAGATGAGTGAGGGATACGGTCTCCATGGTGAAAATGTATTTAGGCATGGGAATGTCAGTAAGAGAGACTGGCCATTGGCTTGGGTTCTGAAGGGGGGATGCTCTGAGGGATGACTCAGTGCCAGCAGGGAGGATTGGATGTAAGCATGGGCTGAGGCATCCCACTGGGCCAT
Organism: Anthoscopus minutus; assembly: GCA_013399455.1. Taxonomy (NCBI): domain Eukaryota; kingdom Metazoa; phylum Chordata; class Aves; order Passeriformes; family Paridae; genus Anthoscopus; species Anthoscopus minutus. Next base: position 115,927 of record VWYI01011710.1, on the reverse strand, counting down.
GGACAGAGGGAGGTGCCCTAGTTCTCTGCTTGGTCCAGTGCCCTCACATGCTCACACCACCCCCATCTGTCACCAGTTGCCCTAACTGGGTGGTTTTGGCCTCAGGGAGCAGTCACGGAGAAGCTGTAGAGAAGGCTTCTCAGAGCTCTTCCAAGGCTTTCAATTCCCCTTTCTTGCCTCTGTTTCCTGCAGCACCACACAGACTGTATCAGCAGAAACACCACACCACAGTGTAAGGGCAGCTGTTCATCTTAGATAGTATTGGTTTTTTTTCCCTGAGGTCTCTTAACTGCTTATGTAGCCAGGGAGCCTACCAGCTGGAGAGCAGCTTTCCATGCTTTTTCATTTCCTATTCTTCTACTTTTTTTAAAAATCACTGTTAGTGTTCAGTTGGAGTTGAGACATTTCTAGCAGTATCTCCTGTGTATCTGGGCAGAGTTGCTCTTCTCCAGTAACCTCTTTGACTGTTTTGTTCCCTCAGGCACTCACAGGGAAGATAATTTCTACATCGGTGGGAATTCTCTGACTTCACAGGTTCCAGTGGCCTGGGCAAGGGCAGTCCCATAGTGGCAGGCACTGGGCCTCCTGCCCCACAGCCATAGGGCTCCACTTTCCTGCTCTCTCACATGACAAGTCTGGGTCCCCCCAGCAGGCAAGGCTGTTGGTATAGAGGGCCATGGGGAGGCCATTCCTGTCCTGAGGGGCTGAGGCTGAGGCAATGGCTGTGAGTGTCTCTAGGCTGAGGTGAGGGCAGATGGGTGGTGGATGTCTCCAGGCTGAGGTGATGGCAGGAGAGCTATGGGTGTCTCTGGGCTGTCATCATGGCTTGAAACATGGCATGGGTGCAGTTGGGCAGCTTTTGCCTTGGGGACATGGCTGCACAGGCCAGCCAGCCAGGGTAGATTTGTGACTCTCCCCTGCACTCCTTTCTGGAGGTGTTTATTTTCAAGTCTCAACAAGACCTAAATTAATTCCTTAACGTGCTTTTGGCTGTCCCCTTTTCCCCAGCCCTGCAGAGGAGCTGGGGAGGTGCTGGCCCCTGCGCATGTATCAGGCAGGCTGTGAGATGAGGCTGAAGTTGCAATCCTCCTCCCCATGTTTCTCTTTGCAGGGGCATCACTGAGGAGCTGCGGGGTTGAGCAGGGATAGAATAGCACAAACTGGGGTTTTGGATGAAAGAAGTGGGGCAAAAGGACTCCCAAACTTGCGCTTAAGTAAAAGAGGTGGTAATTGTGCCTTGGAAACACCATGGTAGTCTCTGAAGAGATTCCTGAGCAGCAAGCTCCCACCTTGTAACACAGTGCTGGGCTTTGGAAATCCCTGGTCTCTCTCTGCTTTGCAGCCTGTGGCAGCCAAATAGGAGTCTCAATGAAAAAAACTTATTGCTTTTAGCACAGAAAAATTCTAAATGTAAACCAAACCACGTATAACAAATGTTAAGAGCGCCAACTTCAGTGCTTATTCCATAATAAACAAGCTACTAAAAGAAAGAAAAGCAGGAAAATAATTTTGTTGCTCACTTAATTGTGGAAGCTTTATTATGTCCAGCTGTGCTGATGATAAAGGCCTATTATCAAGGCTTTATCCCAATTAGATCAGGTGTGTTCCATGTGATTATAGTCTCAAGCATCAGCTGTTTCAGTGATGCAACTATTTGGGATTAGCAGCCCAGTTCTTTGAGAGTTTGCCTATGCAGAGGCATAGACTGTTGATTTGGCCACCATTTATGGTCAGCATGGCACACTTTTCTGAACTGTTATCTCAGACTTTGTATAGATTTAGGAAGACTGTATTGAATGTTGATAAGTACATACTAAAGAGGATGTGGTCAAGTTCACATTCTGAAATAACTTTTCCACCACAAGGATTAGTATCTAAAACACACCTTTTAACTGATGACTTTTATTCTTAGTATGAACTTCTGACAGCATCTTTGGAATGTATTTGTAAATATATTTGCCAAAGTTAAATTACCATGATACATGAATGATATGTTCTTGTCAGCTTTTAAACATCTTAGTAAGAAATACTTTTTTCAGTTTTATTACTTTATTTAAATTACTTATTAATTACTAATTAGAAGTTTATTTAAATTGACATGAAGAAAATAAGCATATGTACTAAAGGGGACTGGCTGAAACTATTAGTTTGTGTTAGAATATTATGAAGGATTTTCACACTAGCAGCCATTACAAAAACCAACCAGTCCAATACCATGGGGAAGCCTGTAGTTTTCAAGTAGTTGGGGAGTGTGGAAAGGAAAAGATTACAGAAGAGGCTTGGGGGGAAATAAATGAGGAGGAAAAAGAGGTTGATTTTTTGTTTGGTGTATTAACTGGTTGACAATTTAGACCATATATGTTTCTCTGTCCTCCTGTGACTGGTCAGGATTAAGCTAAAGATGTCTTGGAAACGAGGGAAGATGTCTTAGATTCTCAAATATGATGTGCTACACCTGGCGATTATCATATACCTTGCTTTGTAGAGTGCTAAGTCTTTGATTTTAGTTTCCTCTGCAGAGAAATGGAACGTGACTGAAGCAGACATTTACACTATGGCAAGTTTCAGAATGTTCATGAGCTTTCAGCAAGCACAACAAAAATGCCAGTGTTTCTTGAGATAATGCTTCACCAATGTTAATTTCCTAACTTGCTAATGTTAATTTCCGAGCCTGTATAATTACTGAAAGCACTTGGAAAAAATATATTTCTTCATGAGTTTTCTGCTGATGATTTTGGTTGACTCTACCTTACTCTATAAGCATGTTCTTATTGCACACTCTGTGTAAGTAGAGCACTCCATAGTAATTAAAAATAGCAAGGCACAAGGGGGTATCATACTGTCCTTTCCTTCTTCCTTTTGTTTGAGCTTTCTGCTATCTTGGTACGTTTTCTTTCTATGTATATTTCTTAATACTTAGGAACTGAATGTACCTTTTGTCTGTTTATGGGTTTTGCAGCATTTGGAAGATGACACTTTCCCACTGCACTGAATGCTTTGCTATTCTGCATAAATGACATACACAGTGTTGGGGTATATATATTATTTTGCACCAGAAATAAGCTCTATTTCATGAAACTAGAGAATTATAGAGGTGATTTGTTGACTACTAGTGCAACTTAGGCAGATGCATAACAGGACAGTACAACAATTAATATGCTTTGAAATATTGCATTGTCTCTCGATAATCCACTTCTTAGCTTTTCTAAAATTCACCCGGTCAGTGTTGGTACTCTGTCTTGTTGTTAGCCTTTCCAAGTGTGTCCAATAAAATGCCGAGCTGAGTGCATTTAGGAGGGTAGACACAATGCTGGTGTCGTTGCAGTCTGTGATAGAATGAAAATTGCTTTTGGAGCAGTATGCTTACTGTTTCTATTCCCTGTGGAATCAGGAGTTGACAGATGCTCTAATGAGCATGTAACCTACATCATGCTCTATGGATGCTACCAGAGTGTAGGGGTTACTGATACAGGCAGCAGTCCCTTCCAGTGCTGTGAGCCCTGCTTTGTTTGGAAGGAGGTAGAAGAGAGGAGATGCAGAATCTGCCATCCCTCTGCTAGGCTTTCCTGTCTTCAAAGAACCCTCAGAGCAGCCCACTGCTTTCAGGTATTGCCAGTACATCACCCTAGAGAAGGTGGGTATCACAGCGCTTTCTCTTTTCAAAGATCTTTCTCAAAGCCTTGTGGACTGCATGCTTCTGTTCTCACCAAAGAACTGCAGAAATACCCAACTGTACAATCTTCTCTTCCTCTCCATATTCTTGGGAGAATGATGGACAAGGAATTCCAGTTAAGCTGTTCTTGTGCTTAGGTAATCAGGCTCTATGTGTCCAGGCATACCTGTGAGACCAAATTGCTAAATGAAGACTCACACTCCTGGGACTCAAGAGGTTACCTTTCAGCCTGGTAAACGTATCCCTGGGAGAGCCCTGCTTTTTCACTTGGAGATTGTGGTGTGCAGAATGAAAACTTTTAAGTGTTAGAATAGTTATTACACAGACTTTAGCTGAGCTATGAATCCCTCTCCCTATGTCAAGATGCTTCTCCCAATTCTCTCTCTCCGTCATCACAACAGAACTATTTGCTTCAGTAAATCCCTTGACTGCATTGTCTGTTGTGTGGCCCCTACTGCACCACACCTGAACTGTTCAAGATCTTACATGAATTTTCCTTGTGCCACTCACAAGATTTAGAGAAAATAAATACTTAACAGAGAAAACATTAAAACAGCTGAGGCTTACAGAGCACAGTGAAGGAGCATTGCCAGTACTATCCTGGCTCCCCAGATAGGATGTGCTAGAATCTGTAGCTGCTATCCTGTCTTACCTTAACTTTCTGAACAAGGGTGGAGAGGAAGCAAGAAGAAAGAGACATTTCCACAGTGATTGCAACATGTAGCGATAGGCAAATTCCTTCTCCCTGCCCTGTGACAAGCATGGTGTAGGTCACAGTGCTGCAATCCTTAATGGGTCTTTTTGGGCCGTGCTTAAAATAATTTCATCTTTGCTGTTACATCTTCCTCCCTCACTGAACAAGGACTGACTAATTAGTCAGTGGCAGATGTTATTGTGAAAAGGGTTTGATGTTGATCTAACTGGGGAATAAAATTGTTTTAAAGGTCCAGGCAGACATTTTCTAACCTCTTTATGATACATGCTATGTTGGCTGGTGCATGAAACCAGCCCACATAGTTATGAAGGATGAACCATTTTGCATGCAAATGGCTGCTCCTCTTCCAAGATGATACCTGTGGCCTTCTAGTTGCACCCTGCAGCAGTCCTCACTGGTGTATTAAAAGCAATAATGGTGTTGACTGATCTACCTACTCACATTTTCTACCAGGAGAATAAAATGCCAGAGCTGATGGTAGTTTGTTATCTGTGTCACTCCTCCAAACACAGATAGCAAGCAATCAACATTGGTTGTTTTCTTCTCAGTCTGAAACCACATTAAATCATATTAGTCATGTAAAAAGCTATACTGTTTGGAAAGAAATATTTATCAACATATCCTATGTGGTTTATTTTTAGTCTGCTGATATGTTTGACTGCTATCTCATATGACCATGACATTTGTAAACAGAGCAGGGAGGGAGTGTCACTGCCCTTTAGGATGGTATTTTTCTGTTAATTGTTATCTGATCATGATATTCACATATTGAACCCTAAAGTATGATTTTAACAATGCAGATAGGAGAGCAATAATTTGAGTTCTTGTGATTATCTGCTCTTTCAGTTGTTTTTAGTTTGTTTTGCAGAGGAATGATTTGAGTGTGTAAATGTAGAGGACTAGTGCCATTTGAGGTGCCTGAACTTCAGTGATTGCTGTAGAGGAGCAGTGGCCTCCCAAGTGCCCTGTGCCATGATCTTAGCCCAGTGAAGACTTTGTAGATGCCCAGAAGGGGCTAAATTGTGTTGGACAACTTGTGAGGCAATGTCCCTCACCCTAGCTTTCTGCCAGCTGTTCCCTGTGGGTGTCACCAAGGAGATACCTTCAGCACTCATCTGCTGATGCCTTGTGAGGAGATCCTCATGCCTCCCACTGAGCAGGTGCAGGCTTAGTCCTTTCAGCTACTCCCCAGCTACTGCATCAGTCACTGCAGGCTTGGTGATTTGGGCATCCTACAGAGAATGATGTACAAAGGGATTTTATTCCATGTGATACTATTTGGGAAAGCTTCCTCACATGTATGAGAAACATGTATGAGAAAATACAATGATCTTGCCAGCAGAAGTAGGGAAAAGCCTTAAAGTGTTAGGTTAAAACTGCCATGCTTTAATGTGTAATGAATTTGTCTTTTTATACATAACCAAAATATATCTATGTAAGTCAGCTGTACTCATTGGTTGGAGGCTCCTAGAGCTATCCTGCAGAATATCAGTGAGCAGTTTGGAGGTGCTGGAGCTTTGGCAGTGGTGGGCTGTGGGAGGCCACTGTGAGACCCAAGAAAGAAGCTTGGCCTCTTGCATTACTCCTTGTTTCTAATGATAAACTGTAGAGAGAGATTTACTGCAGTACTTTCTCATACTGAACTGTTTTTTTCCATAGTAACTTCAGCAGCTCTCACAGGAATGGAATGAGTTTTGAGTCTGGGGGATGTGTTCTCCTCTATCTGAGGTGATGTTCAGGAGTTAGGCTGGAAGAACTTAATACACCAAACAAGAGGCTGAGGCCACCAGTGGGAATTTGTGCAGTCACCTCACAGCACTGGACATAGTGTGAAATTCTGTCATGCCTCTCTGAAGGATGCATGCAGCATGGACTTCTCATCTTAGGTACTTCTCACCAGTTGTGCCCTCTCAGGAGAGGTACATGAGCTGCCTTGGTAGGAAATGTCCTGTGTATGGGACCACTGCCTTCAGCTTGTGCCACTGCTCACATCTGCTATTGCTGGTACATCCTTCCAGGCTGCAGACCAGTGTAAAGCTGTGGGCTGTTGCATGCATGGCCAGGCTGCCCAGCCTGGTTAAACAAATTTAACTGACCATGTGTGGTGTTTTCAAAATAAATCAAAGGATCTGTCCTGACTCATCTCTTTTCATCATGCCACACATTGCCATGCACCTTCTCAACTTGTGTGAGCACCCAGATGTGTCATTCAGAGTGTTCTCTGTCAGAGCAAGTGCTTAATGTGCCTTTTGTAACCTGGCTGATTTTGGTAAATATCTGCCCATCTACCACTGCAGGGAGATTTAAGTTACAAATCCCTTTGTCTGCTTCAAAAAAATCATAAGCTGCAGAAGTAGAGAACCTAATAGATGCAACTGCTAGTTATGGAGTTGAGAATGAATGAAAAAATCCCAAAGAAATGTCAGTGATTGAGACAGTCAGTCAGTTTGTTGCCTAGGAGAGGAAGATTTTTGGGAGGCCAGAGTTCCTGCCACGTTAAAGATATGCAATGGCAGACCAGCAAGGCCCAGAGGGCCTTGTCACTGTGTCATATTGATGGCTTGTTCAGACCTCAGCTGGGGTGAGTGGGTGGTGTCTATCACCTTTGCTTGACAAACTCCTGGTCACCAAACAATAATGTGATTGTTAAAACTCTTCAGAATATTTTACAGAATGTGTATTTGCCCATGTTTATTGTAATTTTTTTAAGCAAGAGTACTTAGGTAGTCTCTTATTTCAGGAGAGAATTCCTCCAGTGTTCTAGCCTCTGTGAGACTGGGGAGCTGCTTGCAGGTCATGTGCTAGCAGGGAGATGCTATTGTGGATTTGGGCACACAGCCCAAAATCTCTTGGTTTATAGGGCATCCTGACTGGCCCTCCTGCAGTTCCAGCCAAGCTGAGACACTCTACGCCCTGAGGAATGGAGACTTTAAAATTCATATCAGTGCCATCCTTCAACTCTGCTTAGCTAAAGATAAATGCTAATTGTCAAGGCCTTTCTCAATATGACTGGGCATACATCAACTCCTGAAAAATGCACTTGCTGATTTAGTTAAAGAAGAAACAAATCAATTCTTTGACTTTTGAGCATTTAAGCTTCCTTAAGGAAGCAATAGATTTTTTTAGATGAAAAAACTTACTAGGAGGCGATCCAGTTAGTCCCATTAGAATAGCAGGAGCACTAGGAGACCCAGATTCAAATCTTAGTTTTGCCATAATTTCCCAATATATTCCTAGAAAAAACAACTAAATAATTTGTTAGACCAGAATGATCTTTCAGTGTATTCACAGTATACCTTTCCAATAAACCCAAAATGATGACAGGTTTGTTAAAGCAGGAATAAAAACCACCTTGCTGATGGGGTAGTGTGATAACTAACTAGATAAAATGGTTTTGTAGTGGTTTTGCACCATGGCCTCCAGCCATGACTTCTCAGTTCATAAGAAGATTGTGCAACATTCGTGCATCCTTTTGTTTCATGTACCATTGGATTGAATGCCTCCATCCTCATAAGGTAAAGGTCTGTTTTGGTCTTTTTCTTGGTGGAGGAAGAACGGGACAAGTTTCCAAGGTCACCAGTGTCTTTCCCTGGTATGACTGACTTCCTTGATTTGGCAGGCATTGCCACCATGGGCCTGTTCTTGACAACATGTCTTTCTGCTGTGCTTGACCAGATCTGGTTCAGGCTTGGTACAGTGACTCAAATGGGCTGGAGAGAGACCCTCAGGACTTATGTAAGCAATTAGCTTTACATGACTGAATTGGAAAGTTGCTTGGTGAGCTGCACAGTAGGTTTCTGTAGCTGATGCACAAGTATCCCATAATGCCTTAACCTTTGTAGTGAGACAAGAGCTCTGGGCTGTGTTCTCTGTGATAGGTGGCTGCAAAGCCATGGTGGGTATGCCTAGGCAACAGAAGCAAAACTTGGTCATTTAAAACTTCGATTAACAAGTAACACAGGTAAGTTTCCCAACAATCCGTGTCCTGCACTGTAGTTCTCTTTCCCTAATTATCTCTGAATCCAGTATCTGCTGGTTTTCTTTCTTTAGCACTTTGGGATTAGGTAGCATCTTACCTTTCCAAATGGGTTTGTCAATTGAAAAATGTAATTTGCCTCGTTGGCATGCATATACCTTTGTTTTGGCAGCTGGGAATCTCATGATGCACTACCCGTTGAACTCTTGATAGGGAATCAAAAACACCTAAACATGTCTGGACAGTGCAAGGAGTGTAAGGGTGCTTTCCCAGAGGGCTGGGAGGAATCTTCTGAGCCCTCTGCACAACATCAAGTTCCAGCTTTTTTTTTTTCTGTGTTGTATTTCTGTAGGAATTGGGATAGCTGTGCCATTCTGGTAGGAGCAACTCTACCCAGCACATGTACTGCGCTGATGTAGACAGTGTCTAAAAATGCCACATAAATGTTGACAACTGTTAGTGACTAATTTGAAGAAGATCATAGTAAAATAATTTCTCTGTGGCACAGCAATTATAAGAGTTGGAGTAGACCAAGCATCCAGTAGCATGCCAAAGACTGGTGGTTTTTTCTACTTTCTCCTCATCCTTTTTTAATAAGCATCTATTGCAATAAAATCAAAGATGCTGGAAGAGAGAAAGAGAAGAAATGTCTGGGTTTGTGTGAAATGATAAAATAAAGGTAGCTTTTTTCAAACGTGCTTTTTGAAATGGTTCTATGGTAATACCAAGACTTATGAAAGGGGCAAATCTTCATCACTAAATATCTGTTCCTTTTCCAGTGTGCCTTGACAAAACTCAAATTGTCTCTGATCTTGCAGAACTTAGTTTACAGTATCAGTAGTTTCCTGCCATGACTCAGTGGCTGGAACAGTAATATCTGACTGTCATTTTTTTCCTCTCTATTTCCAGATCTCTTTTGAAGCTTCTGAGAGTGGGCGGGGAAGTGAAAGATATAGTCCTGGTTTTTGCCCTTCCTCTTGCACCTCCCTCCTTTTTTTTTTTCTTTTCTTTTTTTTTTTCTTTTTCCCCTAAACAACCTTCTGCATTTTCTGTTCATTTCAGTCCTCTTATCCGTCATGTTTCCCTCTCATACATGTCCTAGGCCAAATCTTATTTTCCTTTTCATTGCTACTGGTAGCATCTATGCCTGCGGATTGTGCCTGGGAAATACTGAGATCATTCCCATGTAGGTTTTTTCCCCTCAGTGGTACTTTTCTACTCCAGATCAAACCTCTTAACGTCCTCCCTTCCTCTGCAGTTATCTTGCTGAGCCTGCACTGCTATAAGAAACTCTGCTACCAGCAGAGATTGATTGAGTTTTGTATAGTCTGGGCTGTATATGGTCTATGAGTAAGGCTGGAATAAAAGTTGGCTGGAAGATTGAGAGCCTTTGTCTTTGGGTCCTCCATAGCTGGGATAATGAGTGATAGTGGAGTAAGGCAATGACAAGCCTCACGTTTGTGGAATTGGTCTGAATTCTAACCCCTGGCCTTGCTATCACAAGATTCTCCTGCCTCAAGACTAAGGAGCAGTAGTTGAAGTTTACTCCTGACAATTTTCAGCAAGACTTTAGATCTTCCTTGGAGCTTAGAGTGAAATCCTCCTACTGCTGCAGCTGGCCCAGCAGGAAGAACTGGCTCAGGTTTGGAGCAGCCAGGAACAGGGAGGGTGCTTCATCATACCAAAGAGACCTTGATGCCCTCTACAGAAGGAGTAAAACCTCCATGTAGTCCTGACTGTGCCTTCTGACTCAGTGTGGCCTTTCGGTCTGGACAATAGCACAAAATTACCTACTTGTCAAAGTTAAGAAAAAGACTCCAGAGACATGATGTACTAACATTTATTCAACTCCCTGATTTTCCAGTGTAGTACTGTGTAGTACTGACTCAATCTTCTGTTCTGGAGAGCTCTAATCCTACACCTCTGAACAGCACCCTGGGAACTTCCACATTTAAGGAGTCTTTTGAATTTGCAAGTGATGATCCTGAGCCAACCTTCTAGATTGGCAAAATTATTTAATAATTTGTATTGTTTCTTTTCTACTGAAGTCTTGTGTAGGATATTAATTAGGAGCCAGTCTTTACTGGAAAATTTAGCTTACTTCTGAAGCCTTAGAGTAATAATCATGTCTCTGCTGCATGTATTCAGAGAGTGTGAATCTGGAAGACTAACAACAGATAGAGGCCAAAAATATGTTAAAAGTATTTTAGTCTATTCAAGGCTACCTTCAGCTTTGTATGATCCTTTCAATTTCTGTCTAAGCACAGCAGGCCCACAGGCTGGTTAAGTGTCTGTGCTCAGTAGAAGCTTCTGGTATGTGGAATAGGCTGTCATTTCTCTGAGGGGACCTCTTCAGGACATGTGAAGCTCAGGAGTGGTTTCAGATGTGCAGCTTGTCTGTTACTTGCAGTAGAGACCCTGAATATTACCCTTGTAGATGAGGTGTACAGCTGAGGCCAAACTGGAGCTCAGGGTGTTTGAATCTACTGATAGCTGTCGAGCTGACCATGCTCTTGCAGCCTCTCTTTCTGAGATTACTCATGCTCATGCAGACAATTAATTAGAAATGTGTGTCAGACCAAAAATGTAAGGGGACAATCCACTGACAAAGTCTTCCATTTTTCCAGTGGGATATATATAATTTGGTAAAGTTCATGGTTCTCCTAAACAAAACTCTTGCACTATGCCTAATTGCAATCAGCCTAGGTCTTTCACGTCTTGGTCCAGGGAATCAGAAGATGAGTGAGACTGCAGATACTGAGATTCAACTTGGGGAATATCCAACATCAGTCCATAATTTTTGTCCTACGTGTTCTGTTTCGGGGACAGAAGATGTAATTAACCTTGATTTTTTTGAAATGGAATTGTAAAACAGACCCAGCTCTGGACATCACATCAGCAATATATTTCAGGCCAAAATTACTTGGAAGTCATCACAATATTTTGTTTAGGCTGTGATCTGAGGATGTTTGTGGGAAAAAATGTAGAAAGAATTATTACAGGGTACTGAAATTTGCCCTCAGATCAACCGTGCAGTATTTGCCAATATGTATGCAGTATTTGTGCCCTTGTGATCTACATTCAGGAGAACATCTAATGGCAAAATAGACAGCAGAGAAGCTTTTCATGTGGAAATACTAAGAAAAAGTGATATCTGCGCACAGGGACCAGACTTCTCTTTAGCTTTCAGGACTCCAATTATTTTTTTAGCCGTGCTTAAGGGAAGTCTAGAGTACTTGGATGAGGAACGAGGAAAACTTTCCAGTGCTATGAAGTATAAACTAGTTGAATTTGCTTTACTTGAAGCTGAAGAGGCCAACCCAACAGGAGAAAAAAAAAAGAAAAAAAAAAGTAAAAGTTAAGGCGCTTCTCCGACTTCCCCAGAGCTGTAACCAGGAGCGGTGAGCGCACCTGCCCAGCCCCCGGCACCTTTCAGGCGGGCATCTTNGGCGGCCGTGCGTTCTCCAGAGCAACGCCCAGCCTTCCCGGCTGGCCACTCTTCTCACCTGGATGCGACGTACATGCTCTTTTCAGCTGGAAAAGGATCAGGACAGTAATGCCCAGTTTTGACAGTTTTGACTCCTCCTTGCACATACAGTAGCTCTGCCTTAGACGGTTCCTTATTTTTGGATCTCTAAGTGCTGAGGAATATGGTATGCTAGAACAAATAGAAACATTCTGAAAGTTTAGGTCGTGGTTAAGTTGCTCTGAACAATAGAGAGAGGCTGCTACTGGGAAGTTGGTGGCAGAATTTCCCTTGCAAGTCCTTTGCCTGATGGCTCCTCTTTTCCAGTTACTTCATCAAAACCAAATCACATCAGTGTAGGCCTTCGCTTTTAATAAGGAAACAATTTATCAAGACCCTGAAGCATCTCAAGTCTATATACAGATCGACCAGTCAAGGGAGTGTCCTAGAGAGCTCTCGGGAGACATCAGATACTGAAAGTGAACATATCAGGTCTGGCTGATAAATAACAGGCAATTTAATGACCTAAATTCTCTACTGCAAAGCGCTCTTCTACCTCACTTGAAATTTTGGGTTTGCTAAGTTTTTAAGTAGTGTGACGTTGGTAGTACCATGCTGATTTCAGAAATTTTTTCCTTGTATTGCTCTCTCCAAATTTAATTATCACGTTGAATACTATGTTTTGTATTTGAAATCTTTTATATTCCTGAAGGTTATGAGAAAGTGAAATGAGTCCTGTCATTTCAGAACAGTATTTTGTGATCAGGAAAGTGACAGGTCTACTTTCTCAAGCACTGTGTGGGGCATATTAGGCCCAAACACTGTGGAATTATAAAGCAGAGGTCGGACATCTCCTTCAGATCTTATAAAGGTGTGTTTCTCTGTGCTGTCCTTGACTTCTGGTCTTTTGGAATCACAGTTTATGTTTAGTTACACATTATAATTTGTCAGGACTTGCTGTTGTTACTTGTCAACTAGTAACAGACTTGGCAATGAGGTATCTCTGTTGCCCCTGCACCTTGAAAAATCCTGCCAAACTTGGGAGGACTCTGCTGCTGTTGTCTCACTTGAAAGATCTGTTCTGGCTGATGGGCACTGAGGATTTTGCATTAACTCCAGTATTCCAAAGCCATGGAAATCTGTGACATGGTCTTCCTCAAATATCTGCCTTTGGTAGATTTTCCTCCAGCATGGTCTGTGTGCTTTCCCCTGAATGCCTTTGGTATATTGCTATGCAATGGGATATTCCTTCCCAGTTGCTTTCTGCTACCTGCTTCCTTTGGTGGGAGCTCTTCCAGGCTCTAAAGCATAGAGAAACTTTGCTTCAGAAAGTCTTGTCACTTTGGGTTGAGGATGGCTTACCTCCTGGAGGAGTAATCTAAATATTTATATGTGTCTACATGCAGTGATTCACCTCGGTAAATCATCCCAGGTAACGAATTTTCAATATGGCTTTAGGTAGCTGTTGTTTTCATAAACAAATGGTTTTACTGTGCATATTTCTCCATAAAAAATGGTTTAAGCCAAGTGCGGCTGACAGTTGTGAGCAATAGCGGTGCTATCTTGGACATTTCTTGTCCCTTTGATGTCACCCACTTTGGTGGTGGTAATGCAGCACAGTGGTTGTTAATGAGAAAGTGGGGTCTGTCCTACCATTCCCATTCCCAAGAATTTCTGGTGCTTGCCTTCTTCTGGTCTTTAATTCTGTGTATGAGCTGAATCAGTGGGTAGCTTCAGTGAGATGCTTTCGAGTGATTTGTTTTATACAGTAGCAAACAAGCAGCCTGGCTCAGAATAGCTTCAAAGAATGACATTTTTAATATTTTGATTGACTCAATCCAAAAAGGAATGAGACTCCAACAGGTTGGGAAGATGCAGTCACTGTGGTAGGTGTTACCCAGTGATTAATGTCTTTTATTTAAATACAAACCTCTCAGCTTCTTTAATGCATTTTTGCTAGCAACAGCAGATTCTGTGCCAGTCTCCTTGGTCTGAATTTTCCTAGGTGCCAACACTATTGCCAAATGTGGCTTCTTGGCAATTTTGGGCTTAGGAGTTTGGCTCTGACTACACATTCAGATACCAAAGAATTCCACCTGGACATTGTTGATTCTTTGAGCTGATTTATAGAATGTGTTATCCTGCTTTTCAGAGGCATTTTTACATACTGTTTGTATGGAAAACATTTTGTGCTTATTATCACTTGCCACATGCATTTAATCTATTTTTGGTAATTCTTCAGGGCCCATCACCATGGTATCCTAGCACCAGTAAATATAATGCTGATATCCATTCAATGTGAACCAGTGATGCACAGCTCCTTCTAATATTAACACAGCTTTGTTATGTTAGTGCTTTTCCTTTTTTCACATTCAAAGTGTTAATGCTTTTTTAGAAAAGAGTTAAGGATCAGACCACACATACTGCAGACAGAGCCATTTCTAAAGGGTCAAATGGAATTAACTACCCTCCTAATAATTTCTTCTGTAACTATATAACTGGAAATGCTAGTGTAAATTGAAATGTAAGGTTTCTTCCTGTTACTTATTAGTCAATGAAAACATTTTCTAGTCTCGTAGTCATATTTCTTGCCACTTTTTTCTAATCTGCTTTCTCAATTAACATATTCCTTGGAGGAGAACTTTTCAATTCAGCCACCAGAGTAGCCAGAGTTGTTTGTTATGCTGTTTCTCTTTTAATTAATCAAGCCTGTATCAGGAAGGACAACGAACAAGACTTGTAGGAATGTCTATTTGCAGCCCATCAAGGAAAACAGCAACATGTAGGCTGCCCAAATGCTGGCTCCACCAAAGGCTGGGGTGTTGTAGTGTTCAACTCCGTGTATTTTTCTGCTTGTGTTTTAGGTGTTCTTTGTGTGTGAGAGTTTAGATCTAAAATGTTACTTTAAAAGTCTGTGTGTGAGAGAAGGAAGGAAAGATCCTAATATAAGGCCAAAGAAACTAGAGTGTGGCTTGACTGTTGTGGTCCAGTCATTCTTTCCATTAGTCTCTGGGGCTTTTTTTCTCTTACTGAAGCATTTGGTTAAGCGTGTAAACTGCATAAGTCTGTAAATATGAAGAGACTTGGCATTTGATGCCTTCTGTCACACCAGCCAGGTTGTTGGTTTCTGTTCTCCACTTAATGTTTCTGTTCCTAAACCATCTTTCTGTACACTCCCTGTGCCAGGATTATTTTGAGCTGATAGCAATCCTTTCCACATCTTGCTGAGGGAATCTACTCTTGCTGAGGGAATTCATGACAATACTTTCCTTGCCTCGCAGAATTAAAGTAGTAGAGGAGGGAGATAGAGATCATAGAGGGATGTCAGGCCTGGCTCTCGGTGCTTTTTGCTCCAGAGTTGTGTAAATTATGTGATGTGCAGGGGCTTTTCCAGAGTAATGTGGTTGTGAAAAGTGATTGTTCCTACCTGAAACTCCACTTGGGAGACCCGTGGCAAGGTGTGAGCTTCCTAGCCCAGGGCAGGAGCAAGTCTTGACATTGAAAGCCAGGCTGGGCTGAGATCAACTGAGGGACTGGGTTGGTAACATAGGTCTAGGTTGGGAATAATGGAAGAGGCAGATGACTCAATGTGTGGGTATGACTTGAGGTTGGACTTTTGGTTTGGACAAGTTCTGTAGTGAAAGTGGGTGATGGCTAAGGGGATGCTTTTGGACGGACAGGAGTGGTGGGAAAAAGTACAAATATGGGTAGGAGGCCTCAGAACTGGAACTGACAGTTTGGTCGATAGCAGAGCACACTACAATTTTGAACCTTTGTTTTACTCTGCTCTGACACTCTGGTATACACATATAATGTGGAAGCAGAAAAGCTTTAACTTCAACCTACGGAGAAGACAGATGGTAAACATCCTCATGCATTTGAGATGACAAATATTGCAAAGCACACCTTTTAAAATAATTCAGTTGGGTGCCAATAGCTATAATAAAAAAACTTTAGTGTGGATGCTTTCCGTGGAAAGTGAGCAGTAGGTGCTGCAATGTGCAGTGTGAATGTCAGTATCCTGCATTACAGGGCCTCACAGTAAGAGGGTCAAAGATGTAATTGTTTGCAGCTGTTCCAGGCATGTTTCCACTGTCAGTGTAAATACTGGGGATGAGTGCACCAGCTGGCTAGACTCTGGGCTGACCTAGACAGCTTTCGGAAATTCAGGATATGCCATTTCTAAAAGGCTCTTAATTTTTACCATCCCAACCAGATTGAAAAATTCTTTATTCAGCCAAAATGTGATGGAGAGAGTGAAGAATCCAGTTCAGTTGCTGTTGAGAGCAGTAACAGATCTCAGCCAGGGCAGGAGCTGGCTGACAGTGGGCCACAGCATTCTGCTGCATCAAATCGGTACAGTCCTAGCATATAGAAATCCAGGGCAGTGTCTCCTGTATCCATGAATTTTCTTTAAAACTTTGGAATCAGATTCTGTTCTACTAGTGGTGTAAGGACTAGCTAATTTGGCAACAATTTTCTTTATGCTATCTTAAGAACAACTGGAACAAAAAATCCAACCAAAAAACAACAACAAAAAAAACCCAACCAAAAAAACCCAAAAAACAAACCAACAAACCAGCAAAAGGACTCTAAGGTGAAGCATTCCAGCCCCTGCATAGTGACTGCACATAGGTTATAGGAACAAATCCTTTGATTCATTCAAAGAATATTGTAGCTTATTTCTTGTGGGAAAAAATAATAAATATATATATATATATATCTCTTAAGAAAGGAAAGAAAATTATTTTAGGATTTTATTGTAAGAAACGTAGTTTGAAATAAGCCTGGGCATGGCAGCATCTAAAAAGTTGGTGTTTGCTAGCTGTAGTAATCACATCTTAGGCACAAATCAGTGACAGAGGAAGAGCCGCAGTCAGAGCAGTTGATTATTTCTAAGGCCTATTACTGTATTTGTTAATTTCTTGCTGTTTTTATAAATTGGTCAATTCTTGACTTGTATGCATAGACAAGATGGATTTGTGTTAGATGAGCTGTCTGAAAAATTATTTATCCAGAGAGAAGCAAATGGGTCAACCCTTGAGACAGGTTACTGAGACCAATGAGATCATGGGGGTCATCTCTAGGGATTGTAGCAGATGCTACTAGATCTGTTGGAGCCTTTTCATGCTAAGTTTTTAAAAACCTGAAATCCTGGAGATGTCTCCAGGAGACTCTTAAAAACTCTTTCTTGCCTTATTTCTGTTGTTGGGGTGGGAAGGTCTGGCAGTACCCACGCATCCTTTCAGTGCAGCCTGTGAATGTTAGCATGTTAGGGAGCCCTGGGAGCATGAGCCAGGGCTGCTGCTTACTGCTACTGCCTAGATTGAACATACTGCTTCTCAGCCCTGTCTCTTATTCTAAGGATTTGACCTCTAGAAATCATATTGTATCTCTGCAAGAGTTAAAATCCATGAAAAAGTTTAAACAGTTCTATTGAGTTCTATCCACAGTAATAAATGATGGGCATAGGGCCCAGCCTGGGTGGAAAGAGACCTGATGTATGTTCACTTTTAAACCTAATTTCTGTCCTCTGCTACACTGTACAACAGGAACAAGCAATTCTGTATGAACACACCTGCCAGTTAACACCTGTGATATTACTGTCCCACTGTGCTAATGAGGAAGAGAATGTAAGATTTTATACCTCATTCTCACCGTGTGTAAGCTTTTATTTTTGCAACAGGAACTCCATTTAAACTATGTGCTTCTGTGCATGCTGCTGTCCTGCTGCTTTCAAGTAGCAACTGCTTTGATTTGGGCACAGGCAAATTGGCACTTCTCCTTGCAAGTTCCTCCTCTCCATTTATCATCAGTTTATGTGGAAATACATTCAGTTGGCTATACTCAAAGTAGAATTTTCAATGAAAAGGTAAATTTATTTTCCATAGTTAAATTATTTCTTTGTGATATGAAAGATCTTGCTGTTTGCTATGAGTTATAGAATAGGCGTCTTGCTAGCATTTCAGGATGGAGGGAACCAGGAAATGTTGGTGAGTCTTTCTGCAAGTGACTGCAAGTCATACTCCTACATGGGAATGGAATTCTTCCCTGCTCGCTGTTAGAGTAGTCTTTAAACAAATAAATAAGAGGACCAGTCAGCCTGAAACTAATTCTCCACCCTGCTGTGGAATCTGCTGGATTTTGAAACTTCTGGTAAGATTACTTCTGTTAGCCCTTCTTACCTTTCTGGTTATTAGTGGGAGATATGTGTTGGATGGGAGTTGGGGTGAAGACGTAATCTTGGAGAAGGAGGATCGTGCCATCTTCTCTGAGGGCACCAACATGAGAGGTTCCAATTCAGGTAGCAGAAGAACAGGACAGACAGGAAGCCTCTGTTGAACCAGCCTTAGGTATCACCAGGCATATGACAAAAGATGGTCTGAAACCTTGACCTTATAAAGTCACACTGTCTCCCAGCAACTCCATGTGGGTTATCACAAGATTGTTCATGGTAAGGAAGGTGTGCTCCAGTGGTGTCCTTGATCTTGCATCAGAAGGGAATTACAGAAGGTGCTAGTTGAGCTCAGTGCTGTCAGAGCACCTCTCCTTGGCAGTGCCATGCTCCTCACACCACTGACACCAGTTTTAAGGAAAAAAAAATCTGTCCATTGGTTAACCATTTCCAAGGGGCCTCTTGAAAAGGTGCCTGAAATACACCAAAGAGGTCATTTAGATGGTAATTTAAATTGAAGTTCAATTGAGGTCCTTTACAGGGGACCAGAGATGAGCTGCCCTATGTCCTGGAATGCTGCCCAGGGACAGTGTGCACAGTATCTTTGGTGGGCAGCACTGCTGGGTCCCTGAGTGTGACTTCATAATCTACTCCCTCCACCAAGGCATAGAGCAGCTGTAGACTAGGAAAGACCCAGGGAATCGGGAGACTTCTGAAAATCTTGAGAAACACTGATGTGCAGCACAGTCTTTCATACTCCTCTGGCTTTTGCTTGTGTTTGGGCTACAAGGTGTAATGGCAGCAAGCTGATATTTCTTTGCCTGTTTTTTAGGTGGACATGAGTTTCTGCCTCTTGGAAGAGGTCCACTTAACCCTTGGTGGATGTGTGTAGCACAGCCAGACATTTTCTTTGTTTTCTACTCCATATTTGGATGACAATTCAGGGATGTTTGCAAGCACAGAGCCCATCTAAAACAATGTATATAACAATTTATATATTGTCAATCAAAATTCAAGTAATTGCTAGAATATGGAATACTAGAAAAGTATACATGCATGCTTTAAAAAGCTCCTTTTGCGTCAAAATTTGAGCCAAGAATAAAATTAATTTAGCATCTTAATATTTCAGATTCTCTTGATTAGAAATAATTTATTATCAAAATTCTGTGTCACTGGATAATCAAATTTCATTTTTAGATCACACTACAGCTTTTTAAAGTTGTAAAATAGAAATTAGTGAAATATGCTGGCTTTTACAAAGGTATGTTGTCTGTGAGGATGAAGTAAAAACAAAGATAGTGAAAAAATGTATATCAGCCTGTTGTATAGCACTGAGTAGTTTGTTTAGTTATTATTTTACACTGGGTAGTTTGATTTATTCCACACACCTTTCTTCCCTGCTCCTCCTGAGACCATGGTGGTGGGTTTACCTGAGATGTCTCCTCCCTTCTTCCCTCCCATCAGGTGTGTCATTGGCCATGACCTCTCCCCGCCCCCTCTCCCTGGATTTATCCCATGGGAAGAGACTCCTGAGCCCTCTCTTTCTCCTCCTGGATGCTACGTGAATTGTTCTACAATAAACTGTGGGACTTTTGGTCCCAAGGGAGAGAGCGCTGCTCATCTTTTACCTCTGTCCTTATTGGGGTTGTTAAAACCTAAGGTCCCGAGCTAGCTGGAATCGGAATCGGAGCCCAGCTCCGCCCCCCACCCCAGAGAGGGAAAAACACCCCAGTATTGGGCTGCTTCTTAGTGCAGTGTCTGCCACAGCTGACTTCCAAGCATCTTGGCAATCTTCACCTAAAAGAATTGTAGTGATTCAGCGTCACTCCCAAAAAAGTTTTTTTAACCCAATTTTACTAAAAGACTATCTTGACAAATTCACAAGAAAGAAAAGGTTACACAGTGTTGTGATTTAACCCCAGCTGAAGCCAGGACACATAATCAAGTAAGAATTCATTCCATGGTTATACATTGCTTCGTTCATATTTTTTGTAGAAACAGATGAAACTTAAATTCCAGAGCATGATGTGAATGAAAGCAATAGTCTAGTCACAAAAGCTTGTTGCTTTTTTTCCCCTGTCTGTGTTTCTTTTTCCAATCGATGTTTATTTGTATTGCTGTCTGAATTGGTTTTGGACACTGACCTTATGATGTTTCCCTAACTTGGAGACCTTGCAAAGTGAAAGACAGTTTCATTAAATCCCAGAAGGAAACAAATTAGATGGGACCATGTATTTAGATCACATTGTGGAACAAAACTGAAGGGAAAGGTCTTTGGCTTATCTCCAGGCCAGCTGTGGCTCCTCAGATGCAGCTGACTCAGAGCATATAAGACAGTTTGTGCTGGAAGACATGGTGACGAGTGGTTTGGGAAAGGTTTCCAACTTGTGTTTCAGCAGGCAGGGAGAAGAAAAACAGTGCAAAACCATGGCATTTCTTCTATAATTCAAAATAACCTGTGTGATGGGGAACCCACAGGTTAAAACACATAATTACAATACTGAATAGTTGTAGTTTGTGCCTGAGTTGCGCTGGCCAAAGCTTCCAGACTTATGTCAGGAGCTGGGCTGTTGGAGTGGCTGGAGGCTACAGTCTGTTGTGACTCCATTTGGAGATTGTTGAAGCCATCCCTAAAAATAGATACTTGCCTGTGAGTCACAAATTACCAGTCTGAAAATAAATTAGATTAGTAGCCCTGAATTTTAAATATGTTAGGAGCTTTCCCAGGATATGTTTTGGGGAGAGGGTCCTTGTCACACATGAGTACTCGTGGGCTTGGCAACACCCTGTGCTGGGGGTTGTCTGGGTTGCTAGGTGCTCTGATTTCTCCCTGTCAAGTTCTTTTGTCCTATCATCACTTTGAATATGAGTTTAATTCCAAAAGAGCAAATACTCAGGGCTGTCCATGAGAAGTAGCCAATTCCTGCTTGTGGTTATTGCCTGTGCACCATGAGGACTCAGCATCATTCCCTCCCTGTGTGATGGAAACGCCAGTAAGAAGTTGGAAGAAAATCCTCACAAATTACTTTTGGCATATGCTTGCAGCAGCGCGGCAAGAGCTGCCTTCCTGAGTTTCTGTCTCCATGGAAAGGGGATAGCTCAGAGCACCAGACACTCACACGCCATGTTGGTATTTGCTGGTTGGCAAATAACACGAGAAGGGTTCTTTGTATGGTATTCCCATGGAGTTTAATGCTCTCACATGGAAGAGAACCAGGGACAAGGAACAAAGAGAGGATCCAGGTTTATCACTACTAGGGAAGGGCGGAGCATCAGGACTGAGGGCCAGGGGGCTGTGCAAAGGCAGGGTTGAGGGATAACAACCAAGCAGGGTTCAGGGGCAGAGTGACAAGAAATAGGGACCAATACAGAAGATGGGAGCAGAAAACATTCTGGAACTGGGGTGGAGAATAAGGATGGCATTACTCTGGGGCAGGGACAAGAAGTGACATAACTAGGATGCTGTAACTGGGGTGCATAAAACAACAAGGGCCTGTGGGAGAGTTATGCCTTAAACAGGGGCCACATCCCAGGGTGCCCCACTAACTGTGTCCCCTGCCAACTCCTGGAATGCAGCATATTCTGTCTCCATTCACTCTTAAGGATGCTGCTTGAAACACTGTTTTTCCTAAACCTGAAGTGTTTCTTTGCATGGAAAATTGAATGTCTTTAAAAAATTCATCTCCTCTGGTCCATTTCATACTGTGTCTTTTTGGCAGAGGATCCAAGAGTGGGACTCCTTCATTTGAAACATTAGGTTGATTGAACTGATAGGTGTGAATAGTATTTGCTTTTAATTCGCTCCACCTCATTTAAAAGAGACAGTGAAAGGGTTGAGTGGCTTGTCTGTGTGATTTGTCCCTCTCTTGACATTGGCTGTACCAGTGACTTGTAAGGGGAGGTTTATCTGCTGGAGTCACTGCGCCAGTTGTCGGGGGAAAAAGTTTGTGTGGAAAATAATTAGCCCTGAGCCTTAGAGCTGTGGAAAGAAGTTGGCCGTTTCTTTAGGAAAATGAGTGCTTTCAAAGAACAAACAAAATATTTCCAACACCTCTTCTGATAAATAAAAATATTTGCAGCAGTGTTTTTCAGACTCCCTTGCTTATGTAGTTACCCTGCTGTTGCTACAGGGGACACGAAAAAGAACACAGCACCTCTCCAACTCATGCACGAAAGAAAAAAGAAAGAAAGAATACTTAATTTTGACCTCATCTATATGTATAATTCTGAACCATGATCAAGGATTGGAGAATAAGGTGACCTCCTTTCTAATTCCACTGGTCAATTGAAAAGTCCATCAAAATGACCTTCTCACAAAGGAATGCAGAAAACCAATATTGTTTAAGTTACATTCATGGGAAAGTGGACTACAAGAATGAAAACATCAGAGAACTTCTGAAAATATCAGAAGACTTGTAGTTTTCAGGGCTACATCCTGCTGACAGAGGAGGCCAGGCCCATATTCTCAGGGTCACCTGTGTCCCATCTTCCTGGTGCAGCAGCATGCAGGCACACTTGGCAGGGTGCTCCACTGGCTCAAGCCTTGGTGCAGCTGTGATTTCTACATGGTGTTTTCTGGGGCATCCCAGAGGAGACCTGCACTTATGATTCAGATTTAGGGTGACAGGCTTTGGTTAATCTGGATTCTGGACATCATTCAAAACAGCTTATAGCTAAGCCACTCAGATTGGATTTTCTTTTCTTTTTTGGTTTGCATGACATTCATATTCAAGTTCCTCTTATCAGAGCTATTGGTGCATTTCTGAAATTAGTGTATTCAGAAATGATTGGTTTAGTTTGTGTACCATAATACATATGTTTTCCCCATCAGTGTATTAAGGAAGTAGATAAATATATGACTGTTTTGTAAGAATTCAATTCTGTTTCCTTAAGTTGTTGTAAAGATCATTTATGAACCTTCATACATGAAGCAAGTCTGTAGCTGGAATTCATATTAAAGGAAACATTCAGCAGCATAATCCATTTCACTTCTGCAACTGCATTTACCATTCTTAATAGTGGTTACTTATCTGTGGTTAATTTTTGCAGTTCTCCACATATGTTCAGCATACAATTTCCTGTTATGTTACAGTTGGCAAAAATAGAGCTGGCATTTTTTACACAACTTGGTTTTTATTTGCTAATATTTGTACAAAAGATTAGATTTATTGACAATGTTTCAGAAGGACATCCAGCTTCCCCCAGACCTGAAGCCTATAGAAGTTTAAAGTGCTGAGGAAGGAATGACATGCTTCTCTTGTGCTGACACCTTCAGCACTGGTAATACAGGCTGGCCCTACTGACTATGGGTGCAGACAGCAAGAAGCAAGATGTTCCCTCACTTCACTGATTTAACTGTGGGCAGCACCTCAGAAAAAACCACAAATACTTAATTTGCTGAGTAGATCCCCTCTGACTGTCCCACCTTACAGAAACAAGTTTGCCTCTGGGCTTCTGAGATCACTGTTGCAGATTTTGAACACAAGCCATGGGAAGAATTATTTTTTGTCCACTAGACCCTGAGAAAGGGTAGGGTTGGACTTCCAAAAGTCCAGATGCTCTCTCTGAGAGCTGTGAGAGAAGGAAGTGAAGTCAGGGACAGACGTCAGACTAGGTAGGAGCCTCTTGCAAGGGAAAGTGAGACAGGATGGAGGGTGTAGAGAAAAGGTACAGCTGAACCTGTTTCCGATCCTATTCATAGCATGGCCCTTCTTCCTGAGCTTGGTCTGAGGTTTGGTGTTTAAAGAAAAAATTCCAGACACATTACTCATTTATGTTCAAGCCTGTGATACTGTAAGCTGGGAAAACAGACTTGAAACAAAGAGGCCAGACATGAGCGAACAGAATGGTAATGACTTTACAGTAAATGGTGTCGTTCTGAGGAGGTTTGTTGCTCATGTTCTGCTTATGTTTTACTGAATGTATTAAAATTCTTAGCTAAATATTGTATGTTACTGGAAGGGAAATAAAATTTTATTTTAAGTGGGAGCATTTTAATTTTATCACATTTCCTTTGATTTCCTTGAAATATCCAAAACTGATTTACAGGATTTTCAAAGTTGATAGCATATATATAGTTTTTCTAGGTTTGCTGCTGAAAAAAAAGGCAGAAAGGCTTTGAAATTAACATAGCTAAAAACCAAGCCCTGCCAAAACTTACACATGTGCAGTTGAAACCTGCAAGTATTCTCCATGCACCAATTCAAACTACTCACATGAGGAAAGTTAAGAGCTTAATTGCATTCAGGTATTGTTTCCTCAAAATTAGGTAATTTGGTTTCTGAGACTGTGAAGACCTGGTATTATGCAACTCCCATGACCCCTGAAATAAGAAAGCATTGTAAAGACTGCATAAAATGACTTCTTTTGTTAAAATATTGCTGAGACAAATGCTTCCCTCCCCACTCTGATCGATATAATCTGAACATTATATCATTTCATCTAAAAGAGCTGCAGGTTTATAAACTTTGTGCAGAGCCATATGAAATGAAAACTAATGAGGTTCAAAAGGTTTCTGAACATTTTTTTTAAAGTTTCATTTCAGTTTCCTGTCTGAAAACTACTAGAACTGAGGGGGGAAGGGCTTTTCATTTTTTTCCTCAAGATCCTTTTGAGATCTTTTGTTACTGTGAATTTGCCCTCAAGAACCACAGAGAGTCTATTCTCAGATGTTTTCCCACACGCCTTTTGGAACAGACCCCCAGAATATTTCCTATCTGCCCTCCCCATGGTCTCTGCCATGGCACAGGTAAATGCAGGGAGTGAATCCCATCTCATGCATGGGACTGAGTTGTAGTAATAGCTTTTAGCAGCACCAGTTGTCTGGCAGTGGTGGGCTGTGCCTGCCTGTGCTGTGGGCAGGGCTGTGTGGAGGCAGCAGTGGCTTGTGATTGCAGCCACCATCCTGCCAATGTTTTTCACCTTTCTTCCTCAGGCCCCAAGGGTCTATATATATATATTCCTGTAGATACACCTTTCCTTGCTTGTTGTTTGGGTTCACATCCTTTATAAAACCTCAGGGTTGGGCCTCTTGAGTTAGTTTAAACTGAGACCATATCTATCTCTTTCCTATGAAGTGATTTTTTTCTCTGTAAGCAGTTGTGAGTCCAGTTAGAGATGACCTTCTTTCCTGAGTGATATTGTCACCCGTTCTTTAATTCTAATGCATCATCTCCTGATGAAAAGCATTTTCTCATCAGGGCAATGCCTGTCCTTTCCTCATGGGACAGGAGCCCTCTGACAACATGGCTCTCCCATTTCAGACTAAATTAATTACTTGATTTAATATCTGCTGGCTCTCTGGAGCAGTTAACTTTTAGTATCTCCCCCAGCTTCCGTAAGATGGCTGTTTTTGTGTCACAGTTCTGGGTCCTGGGAGCCTTCTTTCAGTTGTAACACCCAGTACTCTCAAAGCATTTTAACAGAAGTTGTTTGTGATTTGCTAGTGATAGAACTGACAACTTAAGTCAAGATCCTTTTAGGTGTATATTTTCAAGATTCAATATTGATTTTTGGGGTAGCCAGTTTTGGCTCCCAAACTTAAGCTGTCTTAAAGTTGTTCTGAATTTTTGGAGTTCAGTGACAGGAGTTCATCCTCCAGTGATCCTGGCATTATCCAAGAATAAACTGTTTAACGTCTTGAAGCAAACAAAATGCTTTCCCTTCCCCTTGAAGCCTTTCCCTCTCTGTATGGACTTTCACATGGATAGCATGTGCTGAGGCTGGAGGTGGGAAGACAAGTGAAATGCAGGGAGTCTACCACAGAGATGAGTATTTTTCCTAGCCCACCCATGGTGGAGGGAAGCTCTCTGCCTGCTGCCTTTCTCTGTGCCAAAGAAGAGTGCGTTTCTGCCTGCTTTTACACACTGGCAAATACAGAGAAATGCTCAAGCTAAAGAGCAATAGCTTGACTGCCCATTTGCCACTGCTAGTGCTGCCAAGAACCAGAGTATCTGCTGCCTTGTGACATGGGATCAGGGCACATATAGTAGTGGCTATGGGTAAGGGAAGATAACTGACCATCCCAAAATACACCTCCCCTTCCTCCCTAGGGGCAGCAGCAGCACTAGCCAGGCTACATGGCTGTGGGCTTAACTACCTCTTCCCTAAAGCTGTAAAATTCTATTTTCCTTGACTTTGCATAACCTCAGCTCCAATGAAGAATCAGCATCTTGCTGATAGTGTATCTGCAAGAATATGACAGCACTTGTGGGTGGCCAACCTCCTCCTTCCAGTCCTTTTTCATACGAGTGAGCTTGACTTACCCATCCTCTGCCTGTGTCTGCCTCAGCTGTAGTCTGTCATCTACCTTTTTCCCCTCCTCCCATTGAAGTTCACATCTCATTGTTCTTACAAATCTCCAAGTTCTTTAAATCATCTACATTTAGCATGTATGTCTCCTGATATTTGATATACCTGTTAGCTCCTTGTCATCCAAAGATAGCTGGCAGATTCACATAGTACACCAACAAATAATACAGAATAAGTAATACCACTGATAAATAGGGTGAATGACATTCACCCCTCATTGCTGATACTGGGGGAGCTGAACTGATCCTGCTTTCGGGCTTGCTGCAGCATCCCCTTAATGACTTGCTGCTTCCAGGATGTCAGCTGGGTTTATGTTCACCTTTACTGTACTAATAACTAGACAATAGTTCTTTGCTTTCTGTGAGGAACCTCTGTGTCAGAGATTTTGTTAAAACCTGACAAATGACTGCTACTCTGCCACAGAAGTCTTCATTTTTACTATCTATGTTCAGCAACTGCTAAGCTGAAAAGGAGAAATCATTGGAATAATAGACCCTAAGTTAGTATTTGCTACATGAGTAAAAACTGCAAACAAGAGCCATAGGTGATTCACTACAATACTTTGGTGTGATGTGTTTCCAGAGGTTTGGCAGCCAGCAGAGTACTGTTGATGGCTAAATATATGACTGTAAAGGAAAATAAATTAAGTAGCAGGAAACCAAGGTGAGGCTTGAGCAAGATGCTGATAAAATTACAGCAGAAATGAAACCCAAGCACTCTCTGAAGAGCTGAGTAACATGTATGGTAGAACTGTTAATGTACCTGACACAATACTTTTAAAAGCAAAATCCTGTTCATTTCTCCCTGTTTCATAGCAAACAGGACATGTAGTCAGAACAGAGCATTTAAGGCAATGCAAGATGTTCTGGTGAGTGGGCAGTAGCGGTCTTACCTCCTGGCTGGCCCTGGTGCTGGGGGTGAGGAGCTGGTAGCAGGCAGAATGCTGTCTGTGATGTAAGCACCTGCAGGCAAAGCTGCCAGCTAGGGCTCCTTCAAGACACCAGGTTCACAAGGAGGCCTGTTGGTCTTCACCCCACCTGAAAACAGCCCGAGTCTGCTGGACTAGTTAAGGGGCCAACCAGATGCTGCACCCCAGCCAATCAGACCCATGTAGCACATCTGAGCAGTGATTTAGAGAGCAGCTGTGCAGTTGCCTAGCTTCTGGCAAAACCTCTCTGTAGCACTTGAGAGCAGTTTTTTTTTTCTCTCCTGATTTCCTCATGGGTTACCATGCTCTTCCTTTTCTTGCCTGTGGCTCCCCTTTGGTCTGGATTGTGTTTGGCCCCATGAACTAGCTGTCTCCCTGCCCTCTGTGGCAGACCCTGTGGTGATTTCTTCCCAGTTTGGGTTCTGTGCCATTTCAGGGAAATCTGAAGAGCAGCAGAAAAGAGGGATAGCACAGGCCCATGAACACTGCTCTCCTCAAATGTTACACATAGGATATATGTTTGTTAGCTGTGGTATCGCCAGTACAGCTCTTTTGCTGGGCAGTGGTTTCACAGGCTGGAGTTTTACAGTAAATCATGTTTGAGCTTGTAATTACTTTATCTTGTAGTAACGAATCAGGTCGGACAATGGAGCCCAAATGATAAAGTACCTAAAAAAGAAAAGTGTGAAATCAGATTCTGTAACATATTTGGCTTTATTAAGTTAAGGAGCAGCAGAATTAAGGCATCTATGCTCACTCCTGTTATTTTTTGGTTTTACAGTCAAAGCTGGGAAGTCAGATCACTGGTATTGTCAGAACAGATATTACAGTCACTGGAGAGAGATAAGGAGAAAAAAACCAACAAAAAAGGTAGAGTTTGGGACCATCATCTCAGCAGTAAGTTGTCTGTCCTGAGAAGCAGTGGACCTGCCTTCATATGAGCCTCTCATGTGTGACTGAGAACCCACTATAAACAGATGGAGAACAGGTTAACAGTAGTACTGTCCAATGAACCTACTTGATTGAAGTACAGATAGGTGTAGTGATGACAACATATTCCCATGTTACCTTGTTCTTGATGCAAAATAGCTCTCTAGAAGATGCTGCTCTGAAATTTTGCCCTCCAGAATTAATCCCGAAGTACTCCAGAGTAAGCCAGAGCAAGGCAGTCACTACTCTCAGCAATCTCTGCTTGAGGGAGCTGCAGGCAAAGCTGGGGCTCTCAGCAGCCCAGCAGCAGTGCTGCTCCTGGTGCCTAAGCCCAAGTGCTCAGTCCTGGGCAACACAGCATGAATGCTCCCCATGGGGTTGTGCAAAATGCCTGAAGGTAGATTTTAAACCCAGCTGGGGAACTGTGAGCACAAATGACTCTTCTGCTTTATTTTCTTAACAGCATCATTTAGAGATGTCCCTTGTTTCTCTAGGAAATTGTGTCTTCAGGCATGGAGATTTTTTTTTTCAGGGTAGGAAAATTTCGTGAGCATTCATTCTAAATTTGCTAGGTTTATTTTCAGATATGGGGCATTAATGAAACAAAAATATTTTTCAGATGTATGAAAACACTCTTCCTCTTAAACAATATGCAATGTACTAGTATTGATTAATACTGTGAAGGAAAACAAAAAACAGTAAATAGCATTTCTAATTGGTCTTCTGGACATTTACATGAAATACAATATGAGATGGAATTAAGTGCTCTGGAATATTTTTAAAAGATGATGCTGCTGTTTTCTGGTGGTACTTTATATTTGTCCACAATGACTTGTTTGTCTGTTTGGCAAAACCATATCTATGAGTCAAGCCCTCTGATAGACCTGCAATGCTTCCTGAAAGTGCACACTTGAGGAGTCTCACAGGGACTCTGTGCTCCATGTTTTCTCAGCAAACAAGCTCTACAAGTGTGACCTTTGAAGAATCAAAATTGTCAGGTTAAAAATAAGGCTCTTTTCATGTCCTTGGAGGGTAGGTCCTTCCCCAGTCTTGTTTTTGAGTCTGGTGCCTCCTGTATTACAGCCTCTAGCCCATTTCTCTGTGTCCTCAGGCAAGCCACCATCTCTCCATCACCACTGAGACTTCAGGGTGCACCCTGTTCCTTCCAGGAGGTATGCCAAGCCTTCAGGGTGTTGAATCATCTCTGTTCTCTGTCATGCTCCTTCTCCAAATTGTGGGGGCCCAGAGCTATTTGAGGAGGGACAATTCCCCTCTCCTCACAGATAATATGAAGTGCAAGAGTGAGGCCAAAGCAAATTGGCAGCTTCCCTCCATTGCCTCTATCTCCAGCTGGGACAGGCTGAGAGCAAATACACAATACAGAGCTGGTCCACTAAATTTGATTATGTGGATGTATCCCTCTTTTGCAGAATGACTGTTTAATGCATTTTTAGAGATAAATTTTGGAGAGTTTTTGAAGTTAGGGCATGGAAAACTGATAGGAGTGAAGATGACAGCATGGTATTGCCATGGCAGTTGTGTTGTCTCTCTTGTATATTGCCCCTTTTTAGTGAGAGATTGTGGCGCTTGTATTTGAGGGGTGGGGATAAATACAAATTGTTGTCAATCTACTATAGAAATTTGAAACTACTTATTAACATCCAGCTGCATGAAGTTGTTTCTTTGCAAGTTTATTTACATTTGTTTTATAGTCAGAAGCATGAGGAAGTGCAGTGTGAAAGGCATCCAGGTCAGCTCTCAATCTGCTGGTATGGGTTGAAGTGCCTGGAAAGTATAATTGCATTCCTATTTTTTTCTCTAAGTAACTGAAAGGGGAAAAACCCTACCATCTTTTTTTGTAAAGACTTTGTTTATATATTTATATGAAGGAAAGTTTACACAGCTTGTAGAGAATTAATTTGTAGGAAATGAAACCTCTATATCTTCTTCATTTTATATATATCGTCACCATCTCATTCCAAATCACATCACCACTTGGGTTAAAACTTTAGTGTTATAAGGAAGCTATCAGGTTTCAGAAGGAAATCCTTTTAATCTTAGATTGAGAAAAAGCTAGAAAGAAGAAATGAAAAAAAGTAGAAGAAATGTTTAATCTTACTTTATAGACTTTTTAAAGGAGCTTGACTTAGTTAAATCGGTAAGTCCGGTTTGCTCTACTCCTTGTTGTGGGACACAATTAATACTGGTGCCACCAGGTGCAGCTGGGAGCCTATTTTGTACTGGCCTTTCTCTGGCAAAGGTGAGCAAGGGCTACATTGGTCTCAGCCCTGCTGCTGAGCTTGGGACATGGATGCTGTTAGGATTCTTAGCTGTGCTGGCCAAGAATGGGGAGGTATGAGCAATTTGTCCACATGGGAAGTTGGAGAGCTGTCAGAGTCACAGGAAAGCAGCATCAAAGCGATGGCCTAGGCTATGTCTGCTGCCTCCCATCAGCTAGTAGAGGGTCAGGAGAAAGCCAAGCTTTCCAGTCAACATTGAAAGGGAAGCTTACAGTGTTTGAGGTCACTTTAAGTATATAAAGAAGACAGACTCCTGAATGAACTTTTTGTATCCTCTGCTCCTCTGCCTCTGCACATCCTGCTCTCGTGGGAAGTGGGAATGACAAAAGCCTGAACTATACTTGTAGTATTTTTAGTTCAGGCTGCAGCAAGAGGTGCTGGACATTTTATGGGAGAGCACACTTCCACGGGCCTTCAAAAAATTTTGGTTTTATCCATAAGGCTTGGGTAGGTGCCAGCTGCCATCTAAGTCTCTGTGTAGGTGCAGCAGTTAGCTGAAACAGGTACATTCATGTTCGTGAAAGGTACTTGTCATAAATGAACATGGTACCTAAACTAAAACTGTATCCAAGGGCACTTGAAATCTGTGGCCAGTGAAGATGTTTTGGTGAATGTGCAACCCTTCTCGAGGTGCAGAGGAGGAGTAAATGGATCCAGGGAGTTTAAGTGCTTCCTTGGACTTCATTTGCCTCTGCAGCTCTCCTGGTCTTCCTTGTTTAGCCTGGCACAGCTTGAAGTTTTCCACTTAACCATTACCAGGCACTCATGGTAGTATTCACTCCACCCACCCCCCCATCTCCATTTCCCTTTCATCCTCAAGTTGTGGATGTCTTTTAAAGCTTAAATAAGAGCAATGATAAATAAATAGTGCAATCCAGGACTCCTGTGGGAGAGAAGGATACAGACTCAGTAATAATAAGGGTCATAAACAAAGGAAAGACAAACAGGAAATAATGGGGGGTATGGATCATGACACAGCAGGGGAACTGGCAGCCACATTGCCACCTGATGGCTGTCAGAGCTGGTAGCCTCTGATCCAGGTTGCAGAGGGTCATGGTACTCTTGTTGCATGGCCTCTGAGTGGTGGGGGCCCTTGTGCCAAAGAGAAGTCCATGTGGTGCAGCTGTGCTGCCCCAAAGGATCATCCCAAAAGCACAGTCAGGAGGTACAGACAGTTCCACATGGAGACTTGTTCTCCTGCAGAACATGCTGGAGGTCTGCCGTGGAGTCAGTCGAGCACATCTATTGAATACTGAATTCATTGCGTTTTCTAAAGAAGAAAAAGAATTAGATTTATTTTCAAGATGGATCATCGCGTCTTTAATTTATTTTTTTTTAAATAAAGACCAGTGTATAGCAGGAGGGAACCTCTGCCACAAAAAATCAATATCAATTACTACTCTGTAAAAGACAAGGCATGCATACTCACTGTGGCAATACCCAAACCAAATCCCCTTTGTGCAGGGAGTACTTAGCCCTTTCATAGCGTTTGTGACTGTAGTGGTAGTTGAGCTATTACAGGAACAATTGATGAGGCTAGCTGACGTCAATACTTGACAAGAACTTCCTGTTTTAGAAGTAAAAATAAAAATGGATATCGGTTGAAAATATAATTTAAGGTAATCAGAATGCCGTATAATAAGAACTCTGTTGCATATGGTGTTCTTCTCTCATTTAGCATTGCAGTTTATTTGTATTCAATTTCCTCACGTGATGTCATTACTGCTTTTGATTATTACTATCTGCATCGAATGACAAGTAAACTTCCGGTTTTTTTCCTCAATCCATTGTGCCATTTTACATTTAAGGAGAAAAACATGCATGTACCTGGCTGGGCAACATTCTAGATAAATTTTGTAGTCAGAGATTGCCACTTCAGTCAGTATTCATGCTGTTTCGCTGGTTGGCTTTGGTGAGGAGCTTTCCTACAAGGAAAGATACAGAATTTCACCTCATAGGTAAATCTCTTGTACCACACTGGCACTTTGGTGTTTCAGGATTAGTGGTCTTTTGTCAAGGTCAGGCTGCAATTCACATTTTAAGCTGAGCACCAGAGTCCCCATCCTAGTCTCCCAATCTAATGTGCCACCCAGTATTTCCCTGGATCTCCTGAACTATTCTGCAAAACTCAGTACAATACCTGACACTCAAATATTGCCATATGTTGGGTTCCCTCCAACATGGGGCGTGCTGGACTGTGCAACCCCTGATAGACTGCGACACACGCACAGATGAAGCAGAAGGGCTTTGCTGTTTGGTCTTCAAAGGTTGCTTATTATTTCCTTATCACAAGCTTCAAGCCAAGGATGGCACAGGCTCTGCACTCTTGGAAAACACACCAGCAAAAAGCCTCAAGAGGCTCAGAATGTTTGAATTTATACAAGATAAGGTGACCAGTTACCTGACACCATGTTCTTGACACATCTATTGTTATTACTTTACTACCAATAACTAATTATTTGTCCGTTCACACAACGTCTGCATTGTGGACTCTTCTATCCAATAAAATTGTGCTTCCAACACTGCAGAACATGGAGTAGGTGAAGAAGGAGAAGGGAAACTGAGGCAATACCCACAATTTTCCATCTTGAATCCTCATCTACATCCATACTATATAAAACCCAAAATATACATTTTTCACCAAGTGACAAACTACTAACAATACTGCTATCTAAATTCACACACTGGTTGTTTCCAACCCATCCCAAAGCTTTGGAAGCTTTCTCCACAGACAGAGGTCAAAAACAGTGTTTTCTTGGGGGTCAGGAACTTCCAAGACAGGCAGAGAAATATTCCCTGTCTCCCTGATTCTCACAGCCATGTAACATTGACTATATAAAAGTTCACAGAAGCATGGGTTGAAAGGAAGGATTTAAACTCTTCCAGTTAAAGGTCAAAAAACCTTTCAAGCTGTAAAGAAGTAACTTTTGTTCTTGTCCCCTGCAATGGCAGAGCTCCCCTCCCTTGGCCACTCAGAGGTATTGTTAGAAGAACAGGGAAGGTAAGGGAGTGACAGTCTGTGAATGGGTATGGATGTGAGCTCTTCTCACCTGCCTCAGCTTAGGGGGGAATTTCAGAGACGCCAGGGTTCTTCTTTCCCCTGGTGCTGGATGCAGCCTCTTTTGCTTCTCCAAAGGCAGGCTGACCTCTCTGTTGCTCTATGGGTTTGGGCAGCAGAGGGTTTCTTTTACACCCTCTTTTCACCAGAACACTTCCCCCACAGCCCTCCATTGCGCCATTAGCTGCTTGTGTTATCACAGTTTGCCCCCAGTTAATCTGTTACTTGGGTCTCTGTCCAGGGGATAATAACTTGAAAAAGAGGTTCATGAACTCTAAGAGCTTTCCTTTCCTGTGCAAGCTGCTGTAATTTCTCCTATCACCTCTGAGGATTTTCACTAAATAGTAAGGCCAAGCTGTGCAGAAAAGGCAAGGAAGTCCTCTTTATAATGGGCTCTGCTCAAGGAATGCCCCCTCTCCCCAAGCAAAGGCTGAGTTCTCTCCTCGGGTGTGTCGAAAGGGACAGCTGAAATGTGCATATCTAAGTACTGTACTTTTATGAATGTTGACTCTTAGAAGATTTTTGATGAGATTACTAGATGACTTCTTAAAGCCCTTTTCTGCCCAATTATTTATTGTTCTGGGTTGCTCTAAGATTTCATAATGGCTCCTTTATGACTCCTTGCATAGTTTACTTGCTATTGAAGTTAAATGAATTGCTTAGCAAATTTCTGGATGCCTCTTTTTATAACTCAAATGAGTGCTGTATTTTGGGGCTCTGAAATCCTCTGAAACCTCGTCTGTTCCCCAGGAACTTTCAAAAATCACTGCTCAAAGTATCACACTTCCCTCTACTAGCTCTGTTAGCAATCTCCCATGCTTGTCATTCAGTCCCATGGGTTTAGAAATACTTTCCCAGGAATTCTTTTCATCTTTCCTTTTGATTTACTCATGATTCAACCGATCATCTGGAGAATCCAATCACCAAAGTTGTTACTCTTCCCTAATCCTTGACTGTAAAAAGGCAGCAGTAATTGATGTAGAGACCTTAATTTCCCAGAGTAAGAGAGAGAAATGCTCTTGGTTAAGGCTGTCAGCTAAGACCCAGAAAGACTAGTTCCTGCTGTACATTGAGCAGCTTTCCTGCTCATGATTGCAAATAACATATTGGTCAGATAGCACACAAATCTTCTATAAAGGAAAGTTGGTGAACTACAAAAATATTTGGTCTGAATATCAAAACTGTCATTACTTGAAGAACTGACTTCTCTGACCACATCTGATTTCATAATTTTACTTCAAAATTCAAGTTCCATCAGCTCATCAGCACAATAAATGGGCTATAACAAAATGGGATTAGACAAGTTATTTTCACAATTGGAAGAATACTAAATAAAAGCCCATAACACATGTAATGATCTACTGATCAAAAATATTCTGAATTCCCTTGACAAGAATATTGATAATGATATAAATCTGATCCAATCTTTAGTGACCTGGGCTTAGTAAGGAATATGTAAGAAAAAATTCCCTTGAGAGTGTGAACAATTTTAAGTAATTTGGACAAAACGGTAATAAAATAAATAATTATTCAGATTAGTTTTACATGGTTCCCATAGGCTGCAAGCTAATGTGTAGTTGAATTTAGATGAAGGAAATTCTACATTATATAAAGGTACAGTTAAGCAGTTGAGAAACAAGTTTAGCAGCAATCAAAAAATTAAATTTAAAAAATGAAAGAATTCCTAGTTATCAGGGGCACTTTTGTTGAGGGAATCTTGTGACAATAAACCATATGGACCAATCGTATTTCTGACTATGTGCTGGTCTCAGAACACTCCGGTCTGTAGCAGAAGCTGTTTAATTCTGGTCAAAACCCTTCCTGCACATTTACAGTCAGAAAAACTTCCATGTGATCTAGAGAAGAAAGGCACTGAGGTCCTGATTCTACGCACACGCATATGTTTACACCCATGAATTAGAGTGGGAACATTCATGTGCAGAAAGTTTAGCATATGTGTTAATCTTTGCAGGACTGACATGCCCAGTCCTGATACAGATCCTTGATGGAGCTTGCTTTCCTGCCAAGTGTTTATCCTAAGCTCCAAATGGGCCAGTCCTCCCTCACGGCAGGGTGTGAGCTTCCCCCACAGCAAGATCTGCCTGCAGAGATTTCCCACAGCAGCTCCAAAAATATGTCCTTAGGAGAACACTTTTCCCCACCTTATGCAAGTCTCAACCCATGTGACATTCAGACTTTTTTCTTACATTGCATCCCTCCTTTATAGTAGAAAACATCACTGGCTGGTTTTTCCCTTCAAGATTTTCCAGAGACTCGCTCTTCCATTTTAGTAGCTTTTCAGTACACTTGATCTCCACCTATGGATAGAACGTGCAGTGGAGTTTAATATCATCCATCCGTCCATACTTGCAGACCTCAGATTTTGCTCTAAAATTGTCAAGAACAGTGTAGGACTTTTATAGAGATAACCAACACTAATTTAACCAAATATTATTTCAGCTTCTAGACTTCATTACTTACAAGTGGCAATAACTTGTAACAAGATTATTAATTCTCACCAAATACAGGCAATATTTTGATGTGTGGGTGTCAGTTGAAAAATGGATCATGATCTTTGGAAGGGCCCGTGCTGTGATATTTCTGAGTAGTCTGAATCCACACCATCTTTGAGCTGTGCTCCTGCAATCACAGCTCTGTTTGTGTCCTCCCTGATGTGTCCCTTCTCTTTGAATAATTTTATTGTGACAAATCCAGTCTAGTAACAAGCAGTGTTTTGCTGCGATTTTGAGTAAAGTACTCATCATTTTCCCTCCATCTTCCTCCCCCACATTTTCAATTGCTTTCACACTTGCAACTGTCCCTTCTACAGCAGATCACTTACTGTTAAATATAAAATAATGGAAATCTAGATTTGCCCAAGAGAGATTGTAGGTGCTTAAACAAAACTGTTTCATCCAAAGACTATACTGACTGATGCACAATTTCACCAACTGGTGTTTACAGCTGAAATATTGCTGAAATGTTTGCTCTGTGTGTGAACCACAACAAACTTTCCATTGCCTATGTAAACAAACTCCTCTGCCATCCTGTGCATCTGTACAACGGATACCAGAGAATATCCACATTCATGAAGGTATTTGAACATTTTTTTCAGTTAGCCATTTAAATGGTGCTTAGTAGAAAAGCTGAATTGGCACAAGGATTTTCTAAACAGGGTGATAATAGAAATTCTGTGTTGTACTTAAACCTATATCATTCATATTCCTAGAAGTATCACAGTTTTCTGAGCTTCCTAAAAATGTGATGTGTATCTCTGTTTCCCTCATACATTACTCCATAGACATAACTCATCTGTTAAAATAGGCTCTATAGTAATCTGAGAAGTGCCTTTGTATCTAACATGTTTGTCTTGGTATTTGTGCTCTAGAAAGATGTGCAGGAGGAGGGGGTGATGGCTGTCCAAGGGGCCTGTGACACTTGGGGACAAGTAAGTAAAATGAAGACATTTGTGAAGTAGAAGTCTGCTCTCCCAATCCTCTCATCTTTTATAAAGACAAGTGGATCAACAAATCTGAGTGACAGGAATAACCAGATATGTGTGTGTTATGTGCATCCACATAACTTCAGTGCCAGGACCTTTGCTTTGGCTCCTCCAGAAGCTTTTCTGCTCTATTCTGTTCTGTCCATTAATTCAGCAAACTTCTGAAAATAATTTTTTTGTGTTATTCTCTGTCTGCACAGGCCAGATGAAGCTGGGTAGGGGAAGGGCAGCTTTCCTTTGTAATATGGTGAAAAAAACCCCAAAGTTAAGTAATAGGATGAACTTTGCATGTGTGTTTTCAAGAAATCCTATCCCAGAAATGGCAGTATGGACTGTGAAAGAAGAATATAGCTGTGACTTTCTGTTTCCACATGGCTTTTAGATGTCTGGCACTTGGGTATGCATGGATGACAAGGTATGCTATTTTAACCTTTTCTTTACATTTCATCCAACTGTACTTTGAAGGTGGATAGTTATCAGCATCAGTAGAAGTTGGAAGCAGCAAGGAATGGCATAGTTCAAGGTGCTTCTGCTTTGAGACAGTTCTGTGGAATTACTGTTTAGCAATCCAAAGGCTCACTGCATCACCAATATTTAACATGTTCAATTACGACAATCTTTGAAATTTGTTGTAGGATATTATTCATTAGTAATGTATCTGAACAAGAAGGACAACCAAAAAAGCTGTGAAAAGATCTGCAGCTCTCATTTTTCCCCATTAAAGGGATTTTCTGTGCATGACAGATTATGCTTCTGATAGAACTTGTAACAAACCAACAAAATGCAGATCTGTCAAATGCAGTAAATCTTTGTCAATAGCACACATACACCAAGGCACAGATCTTCTCCATGAAAAGTCCTCAGCATTAAGAAGCAATTCTTGTAACAGTGCTTATTTTTGCCTTCTGATAGTTCCACACACTTACTTATGCAGATTCCAGACATGAAATTACCTGAAATTTGACAGATGTCTACAAAAAATAAACATTCAGGGCTTACAGAAAGAGAGAAAAATTTGGAATTCTTCAGTCTGCAAAAGTCAGCCCTGAAAATAACATAGCAGGGGTTGGAAAGCATGGCTCAAGTTAATGCCTTCTCTATTGTAGGCTTCAGAGTGGCACAGACTCTTCTTTTTGAAAGGGCTAAAGGGGAGTGAATTCTCCCTGCACACCTTCCAGTTGTGCCATTGCGTAAGTACTGTGACTTGCAGCCTTTGTCAGCTATTTTAGAAGTGGGCCATGTTTACAGAGCATCTCTGTAAGAAGGTGAGACAGGATTTCATTCATAAGTCCTCTGAGCACAGTTGCATGCTCTGCTTTCCTGTCCCATCCAGCCTTTTTTTCGGTGAATGCAGCAACCAAAATTAATTGGGTAAGTGGGCTAGATTTTTTACTTTGGATTTGTTTTGGTTATTTTACTCTTCATTCTTATTCAGCTGTTTTCTTTCTTTCTTCCTGTATTGCCCCTTGCCCTCCTTATCCCTGTAGGTGAATAAATGTTGGAGAGAGCACCATGTATGTACTTTTTTTTGCAGGCTGGAGCTGGCTCCACAAGCAGCAGAGCTCCTGCCGTAGCTTTGGCAAGTGCCCTGCAGTCCCTTGCTGTGCCTCCTGAGTGATGCTTCTCTCCCTGTGGGGTGATGCACAGAAAGTCAGGCACCCACCCTGCTGCTCCTGTGTTTGCCAGAGCTGTAGCCAGAGGGTGGGAAATAGTTTTCCTGGTGTGGAAATAGGCTCCTCTCTCTTCCATCCTTGTGCCCAGGAGGAGAGTGTGCAAGGAAATGGCAAGTGAAATACTGTAACTCAGATCTGAGCTGTTGAGCCCAATATGCTAGGCTGAGTGAGTATGTTTAAGGCTGCTGAAATCAGTATCTGCAAAATGAGCTCCCACTTTTCACCTTTCCTAACAATGCATCTATTTGTATATTCTTGAAGTTTTAGTTTATAATGGTATATGCGAGTCTAATACAATCATATAAAATGCATGTGTATAATTCAGATGGCCATAGGTCCAGCCTGAGAGAAGGCTGTCAGTGCCTCTGGAGCAGAAGTGCAGGGAAGAAATTCTCAGAGTAGCTTCTGTAGGCTCCTCAGCTCTCCCCTGTCTATGAGCTGATCCACAATGAGGAAAAGCAATCTCCACAGTGCCCTCATGTGAAAACACAAACTCATTTGGGCAGCTCTTGGGATTTGAAATGCACTTGACAAAGTTATCCAAGTTTCTCGGTGCTTTATACAGTGCTAATAGAGAAACAGCAAAGGGAAGTGGGGCTTCATCAAAAGGAGGCAGGTATAAAGCAGGTCTGTCAGCTGGCAGATGCTTCTGCAGTGAGCAGCATGGTGTTGTGGGGCTCAAGTCATTGCCACTTCGTGCAGACATGGCCCGTAGTTTGGTACTGAAGTTTAAGCAACAACTAAGAAAATAGGTGATGAAATGAAATGCCTTGCAGAAGGGTTCATGACCGGTGATTTTTGAAACAGGGAATTGTGTGTGTGGAAAGCTTTTGTAAGCCTTTGGAGAGTGTTTTATACTACTTAGCTTGTGGTGTATGTTCTCAGTGTATTTACTGTGAATGCTGTGTCAGAGTAGCACATGGGCACTGAAATATGGATCATACACCATGTTCAAAATTGACTTCCCACCTTCTCCTAGCTTAACATGAATACACAGACCTGCTAATTTTACTGTAAATACTGAGATACACCAAAACAATCAACCAAGCCAGCCATGAACCAGTTTAAAGAGCTTTGATATGAAGTGGTTTATGGCAAAGGCTTTAGCTGCTCACACCCAGCTGTCCATCAGCCTAGCTAGAGGGTCTCTGAGATGTTCCATGTGACAACAAAGAGTACACAATGTCATGGCATAAATAGAAGCAGTCAAATAATGATAATACCTGGATGTCCAAAGACTCAGAAGACCCCTTGAGAGCCTTTTTTGTATACTAACCTGTATCCAAGATCTCCATGGGGAAGCCAAATGCCTAACAAATGTGAGTACCAAAACTGAATACTTCACATGCAGCTACAAAGAAGAAGCGCCATCTGGTCTAAAAGCAAATATCTGATAGATCTGGGAGCCATGGAGAAATATCCTATTACTATAATATCTCCATTACAAGGAGAAATATCCCATTACTCTTAACCATGTGAGAACTGTGTTTCAGGCAGGATTTATGCCAAATAATCCAGTGTCAGGAGGGATGAAAATAAGGCAAATTCAAGCAGGTTCATTTCAGAGGTAGACACAGTCTCCAGCACACCACAGTTTGAGAGAAAGTGTACCATTTTTGCATAAGGCAAGAAAAGACTTGAATTAGGGATGGCATTAGCAACTGAGCTGCTTTACTGGTGATCAATGGCTAGGGAGCTGGTGGCCTATGAAACAGCAGCTTCTCCCTCAACTGGATGGTAGGGAGTGTATGACATGGAAGGAAAAATCAAAGCTGTCTTTTGGTTATCTTTCCTTTAGCCTTTTTTCTAAATACTAAACAGGTATAATATCAATGCAATACTTATGTACATAAGGTTTGTGCCATGCTGGTGGTTTGAAAATTACCAATTAAATTATTTCCATACACACTAGGGCACTGATTCTGCCCATTCACAGCCTCTCCCCTCTCTCTCAACTTTCATTCATCACTAGTTTTAAACCATATAAATAAGCTGTAATGCCAGTCATTTCAGCAACACAGATGTTTGCAATAAGCACGCAGCTGAGAAGTGTAAAGTGAAGATGAATATATCATTAGTATGCATAAGTAAACTTGTGGCCCATTTGTCAGATCAAGCTGAATTGCATTGAATCCATCTTTCCAGATTACAAATGACTTGTATTAAAGCAACAGGTTAAATTTTAAGAAGACTGGGAATATGTTCTACTCTGATTGCTCACTGTAAATACTTTAGTGCAGAAACTTTGTCCACTATGTTCTCTCTATTGGCTTTGAAAGTAAAAGCTTAGGTAAAAGCTCTATTATTCCCAGTCTGAGACCTCATTGTATGAGAGGCTTCCAGATCCTTTCCTATCAGGGAGAAGTTCCTAAGAGTTATCAACTACTGCATCTATGACATGATGTTCAAGTGATATATAGATGTGTTCCTTCATTTGTTTTTAAGTAGTTTTTAAACACATTTTCTTTGGAGCAATGTTTCAACCAAACAAGACAGGAAGGTACATTTTTTATTTTTTTGCCTTTAAACTACTGAACATTTTAAAAAGTGAGCTATGCTTCAGTGTTTTTTGGCACACGGAATCCATCTTAATGTGGAGTACGTGACAAAAAGTGCCATGCTTTCTATAAAGATCTGAAGGAGAATGACTGAGTCCCAGTACCACATTGTAAATTAACTATTGTCCTTTGTCAGCATCAAGTGTGCCCCGTCATGTCAAATAACCACAGCTGGCATCCTATCTATGATCATGACCCCATTCATTTCATTCACCCAGCAGTGAATAATTCAGATAGAAAGTTTTACCCTGGGCAAAATACACTGACATCAAGTCACTAAACTGTAGTCATTCACAGAACAGAATAGTTATTCATGTTTTCAATGTGAACCATTAAATCTTGCCAATTAAATTTGAGAATGAATTGAATTAATTTAACATAATCTGAGCTCATAACAACGTTGTTGCATGCTTGCTCTGCTTTGCTTTACTTTCCTCTTTTTTTTTTTCAAATTGTGCCTAGAAACTGATATGCTGGGCCAAGCAGATTTTAATAAGTCCTGCCTAGGGGAAGAACTTTGCAGGAAAGAAGGTGATTCCCAAATCATCATGTGGATCCCTCAGCTTACAGAGTTAATCATCAATTACCAGATGGCAGTGTGGTTATTGGTAGCATTTTATGAAACTAAGAAAACAATGATTGCTCCCAAAAAGCTGTCCTTGCCTCCTGATGTGTACCAGGGCAGAGTGTGTTGCCTGCCAAGACCAAGGGGATGTGCCTGGAGCAGGATCTTAACTTTCCCCTTAGCAGTGGCTGCTGTGCTGCTAGGGGATTAGGTGGGCCTGCTTCGGAAATGGATGAAGAGAGTGGTCAAGTCCTTCTGCTTCTGGTGAGACCCTACCTAGAATTTTGCTCCCAGGTAATAAATAGATAATTAGATGTAGTGCTTCTCAGGTGGCAGAGGAGCACATGCAAGCGAGGTGGAGCAGATGAGATAGGAGGAGATTACTGTGACGGTTTTTGCATAGCTTGATTTTTGATAAGGTGGGAAGAAGCCAGCCACAGACGGGATTTTTTGTGAGGAGCTGCCGCAAATAGGCACACTGCTAAGACAGTTAGAGAAGCTGGTAATGCATCTATGATAACATATTTAAGAAAGACAAAATGTTGGGAACTCTTTCTTTCTGATATCTGAGGGGTAATGAGGGTGCCACCAGGCCAGGTGGCCATCAGGTGCCATCCCAGCACTGTGAGTAGCCCCATAGCTGTGCCAGGTGCCAGAAGCGGCCCTGAGGCCAAGAGTGGCCAGAGCCAGAAACAGCTGTGTGGCTGCTGCCATTTTGACATGGCCAGTGATGGAATTTCCTTGCCTAGCCATTTCTAGCCTGCTGCACCGCAGACAGAAGGGCAATAGAGGAGGCAGCAGCTTCTCCTTTTCAGCACCCCACAGGAAGAGAGGTACTAAATGGAGGCTGTGCTGCAGCAGCCAGCACGGCTTGTGCAGTGCCAGTGGGGACCACATGATCAGGCATAGTAAGCAATTCTTCAATGCTGAGCCCAAATGAGATCAACCTTTCAACACTACAGAACTCTATAAAAGCTTTTCAATTGATAGAACTTGAAAACAGATGAACCTATGGATACTAATCCATAGTCAGAGAAAAGGAAAAGGAGAAAACACATGAAGAGAACAACATGGTGACACTAAGGTTGATGCAAAGGAGGGAGGGAGAGGAGTAGGTGCTCTGGGCCTCAGAGCTGAAATTCTTCTGCAAGCCATGGTGAAGACTATAATACAACAAACTGTTACCCTGTAACTCATTAAGTGCATGGGGGAATGCAGAATTCACCCTCAGCTCATGAGAAAAAGTGCTCATACTGGAGCATGTTGATACTGAGAAGCTGTGATCTGGTGAGAGTTTTGAACAAATAGAACCCGTGCTTCCAGAGACAGAGGAAGAGGACTCTTGCTTTTATACTAGAACAGCTCATCCTTAAAAGACTCTACCCCATAAACCAAATGGTCCATGAAAAAACAATTGTGGGAAGACTGCTTTACCCGTGGGAGGAGCTCATGTTGCAGCAGGCTTGGGCAGGACTGCTACTCTTAAATTTAAACCACATTGGAAAAGTTCACAGAGAACTGTCTCCCATAGAAAGAACCCCATGGCATCACAAAAGAAACTCCTCTCCCTAAGCAAACTGAAGAGAGGTTTGTTATTTTGAAGTGACAAACTGACTAAAATCCCCATGTTTTGTCCCCCTGTGCTGCCTGTGGGAAGGAAAGAAGAGCTAGTGGGGGAGGGAAAGGTGTTCTAAAGGTTTATTTTAGTTATCATTATCCTCTTTTACTTCTGTTAACAGATTTTTCTTTATACCTTTTAAGTTTTGAGCCTGTTTTGCCCTTAAAGTGTTTCTTCCCAATCCTTAGCTCAACTCATGAACCCGTTTTTAATTGTTCTTTCTCTCTCCTCTGCTCAGCTATAGCGGAGGAGAATGAGTAAATGA
Organism: Anthoscopus minutus; assembly: GCA_013399455.1. NCBI lineage: Eukaryota > Metazoa > Chordata > Aves > Passeriformes > Paridae > Anthoscopus > Anthoscopus minutus. The sequence continues at coordinate 72,215 of VWYI01011710.1, read as the reverse complement.
TTTCTTCATGGGTGCACTGGCATTTAGCCAGTTTCAAACCTGCAAAAATTACACAAAAAGTTCGGTCACCATCAACTCAAACTTCTTTTTTGTTGTTGAGCAAGAAAGAGGTCCTTGTCTGCTGGTGGTGGCTCTTTATGGTCGACACCAAGCACACAGGAGGGTGAGAGCCCTTGCAGATGGCTCCTCGCTGGTAGGCATTGGCAGGAAGCTCTCCGGGCTCTCCCAAAGGCTTTGGGAGGGATTTGTGGGTGTTTTCTCAAAATGCTGTTTCTTACAGGAAGAAAATGTTTCCATTGGAGGCTTATTGCAAGATGATAAGCTGTGAATTTTCCCCTGCTATGACCAAAAGAGCTGGTGGATGGGTGATGTTGACACAGTCCTGCTTAGTCATGTGGGGAGGAGATTACACTGTTAAACCTCCAAGTGTGGTAACTTAGTCCTTTCAAAGCCTGAGGTGGGACAGGAGTGGCAGCCAGTTAGGAGGAGTTAATAATTGACTCTTCTGTGAATGAAGGATGTACTAACAATATTTGCACTCCAGGCTCTCTCCCTTTTCAGCATAATTGCTTTAACCTGTTGCATACTGGTCATTTCAGGAATGATGGGTATCCATGGCCTCATGGAAGCATCATCTTCTCGTTGTGAAGAGATTGATGTGTGTTCTTTGGCTCTGTGGCTGACAACTTTTTTCTCAGCTTGCAGTAGCCTCTGTGCCCATGTGTATCCCTTGGCTATTTCAGTCAGTCTCCAACAGCTTATATAATCCAAGGCCTCTCACATTTTCTGGGTTTTACTCAATTGCTGGTTTTTTTGGTCAGTTTTCAGTTTTCTTCCCAGATGTGTTTAAGTAATTTGTTTGGAACACAGCAATGGAAAGATGAAAGAAAAAGTGTGTTTACCTTGCACCTGGTAAACCTGATGTTAGCAATTCAGCTGAAGCAGGTTAGATTCCTTGGTGCCGCCTCTCATCCTGCTCTATGCTCAATGTCAAATGTAAAATTTGGTATAAAAACTTGAGAGTCTTTCAAGCTGACTAGTTCACTTTTGAGATGATTTACTTGGTTTGGCACAAAATAATTAATTGAAAACTACTTATCTTAACGTCCTGGAAAAATAGATCATATTCCAAAACACCTGCTTCTTTCTTAAAAATCACAGCTCCTGATCTGTGTAACACAACACTGACAAATCCTCATTGCTGCTTTCATTGTAATTAGGACTCCGTGTACTGTGTTGTCACAGCCTCTGCTCAAGGCCTGCTCCCTGTGTGTGAACAAGTGAGGCAGGCAGAGACAGTGGAGAGGGTTGGATTTGGAGATGGACACCACATGGAATAATCTTGTGGAGATAGGGCACTACTGTCATAGACTCCAGTGGTTTCATGCCTCAGAATGGTAGAGCAGAATAGTGCAAAATTAGTCTGTATCTGTGTCTGATCCCCTGGACAGGTCTCGCTGCAGAAGAAGAGTGGTCTCAGCTTTTTGAGCCCTTATGCCTTGATGTGAATTGCAGGTACCTTCACTGCAAGAACTCAAGTGTGCAGGCCCAGGTTATTTAATGGATATGACTATTCCAACACAGTTTACTTTGGGGTCCAGTTCACCCAGAAAAGCTCCCCTTGGAGCTGGAGGAAGCAAGGGGATGCACATGCATCTTTCCAAGCTTCCCCATGTCCCCTCTCACCCCTCATTCCTTGCTGCCAGCATCCATCCATGTGAGGTGGTGGTCCTTTGGTGCCACCTTCCCAATGTGATGCAGGCAGAGGAGCTCTTAGAAGGCTCCAACAGCTCTAGCAGAGACAGCAGCTTCTCACTGGGCGCTCACTGGATCTTAATATGCACATTAGTTATCCATTAACTGACACAAACAGAACACAACTCCTTCTCCTCCAGTGATCCACTTGCAAGAGGATGTGCCTGTATGGGAAATTCTGTGCAAAGTGCAGTTTGTGTGGGTTATCTGAGGGCATGGGCTCTGTGTAGTCAGTCTTATTTTCATGTAAATTTTAAGAGAAAGGGATATGTGAGCTGAGGGTTATTATTTTTTAAAAAGGAAATTTGTACTGTAACTCATTTGCACTTTATTAAACTGGATTTATGACCCCTTTTCCTTGAAATTGCTCTGGTTTTCCTCCAAAAATCATGCTGGTAGGGAGAATAACCCTTGCCCTCTCTGGGTGTCAGGCTCTGCTCCAGCTTCCGTGAGGAAGAGGCTAAGGGGTTGCTGTGGCTGGCAAGAAAAGTCATGGAAAGAGACAGTGAATAAACATTAAAACTAGACAAATGCAGGCTCAATAAAGGTGCAAATTTTTCATAGTGGGCAGATATAACCATCAGAGCCATTTTTGTAGGGATTTGGTGGATTTTCTGTCACTTCAAGGCTTTAAATCAAGCCTGCTGGTACTTTAATATATTTTAAGCAGAACTTGAAGACTTGATTCACAATTGCCTGAATGAGGTTTTTTGATCTGTTTTGTATAACTGGACAGAGCAGATGGTCAGAAAAAAATCTCCCTAAGAGATCTGTGTTTAAATAAGCAAACAAACAACCCCCTTGAAAGTGATATCCACACTTACAGATGGATCAGAATTACAAGTCCTTATAAATGCTAGAAAAGGAAATGGTTGTGTCTGCTGTAACTGACCTGTTTTTGGTATTCCAGATGCAGGCTAATTTGCTGGGAAATGTGGTAAACTGGTCATGCTGAGGACAATGTTAAGATGTGGCACCTGTTGGGGGAATGACCCCCACATCCTACAGCCCCATGGTGTTGACAGGAGCATGTACTTCCTGACTTTTGGATTCCCACTTGACTTTTGGATACCCGCTTTTGGATTTCCTGCTATCCCTGCTTCCTGACTTTTGGATTCCCACCCACACCTGAGTGCCTGGAAGGCAGCACATGGGGAGGCTGGGCTTCTCTTTGAATCCAGCTGCCCAACCTGCGTCTGTCTGTATAGCTCTCTGGGTGCTTGGATCAGACCCCTCTCCCCTAACAGCCTATCTGGGAAGGCCCTGGTTGTCCCAGAGAATGTCAGTGAACAGTTGGAGCTCTTCATTAGAGAAAACCTAATTAGACGTTTATTATTTATGTGATTTTACGTTAATAGCCTTGCAACAAGATTTATTTCTCAACTTATTAGTTTCACAATGTGGTCTCTTCAGCAATCAATTGATATTTGGTTAGCTTAATAAGTATCTTGTTAAAATTAAATTAAATGCTAGTCTGATTTAACTGTATTAAAATAAATGTTGTCATTGTTAATAAAATGCAAATAACTATTTAAATTGTGGCAGTGCTTCATTGAGTTGCCACTGTTGGGTGGAAGGATGTTGAAGAACGTGTGAGTGAGGCAGGGGATGACAGGAAGTGCTGAGAGCTGGAACCCCTGCCAACACCAGCAGGGCAAATGGAAGCTTCACCCCAGCTCCAGCAGGTCCTGGATTATAACTGCAGTGGTGTATGAAAACAGTTCCTCTGTTTACATAGAATGCCTGATCTTATAACTTTCACGATCTGATATGCCCACTGGGCTAGGAATTAAAACACTCTGGCTGTGAGCATCTAAAAGCAGGTGCAGGTCCCTCATGTCAAAATAAATAACAGTGAGTTAAAATGAGGGATCTCAAGTTTTCCCTGCAGTGTGTGACAAAACTTGACAGAATATTGGTCTCTGTGCTTATTCATTTCCTAGCACTGTGTGTTCCCATGCAAAGAGGCCTGTGCCTGCTGCCTTGAAGGACGTAGATACAGGTAAGGACAGCAAGAGGACTCCTCTGCAGGTTCCTGCTGTGCAAATGCCTGCCCCTCTCACCTTTTTATAACACCACCTTCCACTAGCAGGTAGCAAGCATAGAAAGGAAAAAGTAATCTGTTTGAGCTGCAAATAAGGATTTATGAGCAGACAAAGCAGCTCGCTTGTCTCTGCTGCTCCTTAGGTCTGAGGAGAAATTCCTGTGTGCAGGCATTAAGTTGCCAGGCCACCAACAGGCTGTGGACCTCTGCACACCTTTCCATCCCTGTAGACGGAAAGAATGATGCCCATAAGTTAAAATGTATTCAGAGGTTTCCACTCATATGGATGCCTCCAAGAAATAATAGAAACAGCAGCTTACTTTAGCTAGAGTCATTAGGAGAGACTCCTAATATGTTGTCAAAGCTTTAAGCTGAAACTATGCAGTCTGAAATGTGTGGTGGGGGGTAGAGTTGATCCAGTTTCTTTTGTAGTGGGCATGATAGCACTTGTGCCAAAGTGACAGAGAGAGAGAGAGAAAGGGGTGAATGCAAAGGTCAAGCTCCACAAGTAAAGTCAGGTGTACATCCCTGCATTCAGAGGGGTCTGTGTGCTGCCCAGAACAATGGAGAAAATTAATGCAATGGTGCTGCATGAGCAACTGGTCTTGTCTATTGTTTACATGTGCAAGTAAGTTCATTTATATCCCTAGCTGCCAAATTTGTATGCACAAGTCCTTTTTACTGAGTTACAAGTACTGCAAGGACAAGTTGCCTGTACGAAGTTGGATCAATGTTTGCAGACAAATCCTTGAAACAACTAAAGGATCAATTTTCTCATCAAAAAAGGATTGGCCACAGGGTGAGTTCCCAGTCTTTCTCTCTGAAAGCAGGAGCACATCCAGAAATTTAATATTTACACAAACCATGTAAGCAGTTAACTGGGAAGCAAGGAGCAAGTTCTTAAAACAAGATATGCTGCAGTTTGTAACACTTGTATTTTTGGTCATATGTGTTACCTGTTATTGACAGAAGTGCAAGGAGCACACGTGCATGCTACAGGGAGGCATTATTCAAGATGAGGTACTGTAAGGGATCTGCATTACCTTCACAGTTCAGATATACGTGCATTTCAACACAGGCATGATTTAAAAAAAAAATTTCATTTCTGGATATAATGATGCAATAGATATAATAGATGGGGAATATAATAGAACAAATAATTGAGGGGAAAAAAAGGAGTTAAATTTAGCTCAGTATGAAGTGTGCAAAGATTCAGAGTTGGTGTGGTTTCTAATAAACTTAGATGAGCAACATATGATGCTTTGTGTTATGTCAATATCTAGCGCTTCATGTTTCACATGATTTTCCAGCAGCTTTCATGTATTGAATTCCCTGCTTAGATTTTTAGTAAAAGCAAAGAACATTATGAAACATCCCATTTTTAATTCTAATTTAATTGCATACAATTAGCTAAATACATCATTTTCTACAACTCCAGTTAATACATCGTTAAATGTAATTTTTACAATAGTGTGCCAAATGACATATTAATAATATTTGATATCATTAGCATTTGATTGCAAAAATATTTGCATACTATTTATTAGGATGTGATATGATGCATTTCTGTATTGGTTGACTATTTGGGTGACTAAGGATTATGAAATAATTTTCAACCGATACCCTGGATTTTAAAGCTTCCAGATGTGTTTGTTTAGTTTAGAAAAGAATGAAGTAGAGTTCCTGACAGTATTTTTGTGGCATGGTTTTCTAGAATAAATGTATTCAGCCTTATTCCTGTCCAGACTACACTTTTATAGTTGTAGCTGAACCCCAGTTCCCTGAAATTTGGTTTCTGTATTCTTCTCTGTTTTTGAAGATATCTGCCAAGAATGATGAGGAGAAAATTGATCCTGCCTTGAGGATGAGGAACTGGAGTAAATTCTCTTTGTGGGACCTTTCCAACCCTATTTTTCTTTGATCCTGCATAGTTTGAAGATGTCATACATCCAGTCAGATTGCAGTGGAATAAAAGCAAACTGTTCACAGTTGGTTGCCACATCTATACTGAGAAAAAGAGAGTAGTGCAGCTCCAGCCATCACTTAGTGATTTTCTGATTGTGCCGGTGAGACAGGGAGATACAGAGCTCTCATCTGGCTTGTGTGCTACTGTCACTGCCCTGAGAGATTTAGTACTAGGTTGAACCCCCGGCCTCCAGGCTTTTCACTGAGTCCTGAGGTTCTCATTGTCTCCCAGCTGGAGGGGCTGCTGTGATTCCTGACTGTGCCAAATGCCCTTTGCTGCAGGGCCTGGAATATATGGCACTAGACAGTAATACACTACTGCAGTTGCAGAGAAACTGGAAGTGTTATCTGGTGTTGTGCAGCACAGCAAACCGGCAGCAGCTTGTGCAGAGATGTGCAAGCCAGTGGTGTGCTGGAAAAATCAGGATATTGCAAGAGAGATCTGAGGTTCTATATTTCATCCTGGATTTGAATTTTGTCTCTCCTAGCCCTAAGGATGGCTCACTCCAGGGCTTTGGTCTTGCCTAAAAGCGAGGCATTTGTTAACTTGAAAAGATATTCGGCTTTCTAGGGCCATCCAATATGAGGGCTTGCCTTTACAGGTCTACAAGTACTTCCAGGTGTTTGGGGTAGACCTATATGTAAAAACATCTTTTTCAAGAGTAATAGTGCACTGCCACTTGTGCTGTCTGCAACCTGGAAGCGAAAACAAACAGGAAACTTTAGGGATGAGGGTCAGGCAGAAACATAGGTTCTGGCAACTGCTTGGAAAAATCTAACAACAATGACTAATTTAGAAAAATCAAAATGAGATGTTACTTTAATTGTGGTACCAATATAATTGTGGTTCCACTCTGGGCTGAGTGGCCTGGAGGATGGAGTTCCTAGATGTGATGAGCAGAAGCTGTAGCAAAGCAGTAGGACTCTACATTTATACAATACTATGACATTGTGATTTGCTTTGAAAATAACTACAAGTCGCTTCAACTCAAGGAATGCACAAACTGTGCCCAAGAGCTGCCTTTACTTTTCTCAGGGATCACCTCTGAAAAGGGGAGAGTTTAATCTGTGTTTTTCCTGGAGTCTTTGGGCTGGATACCCGTGTCTCTACTGGTGGTAATGCCAGGCATGCAGAGGCTATGAAGGCTGACAGCTGTGGGGCATAATGATGAGCTCGTGGAGGAAGAACAATTGCTTTGGGTTTCATTGTTTCCTTCTGGATTTTTGTTCAAAAGAACGGTTACAGGGTGCTTGTGGAGGGTTCCTTTATTTCTTTCCTTCTTTCTTTGTCTCTTTTAGTGTTAGTGTCTTGAGACAAAATTGTTTAGCAGCAGCTTAACAGAGTGGAAAGTAACAGCATAGAGCAAGCAGAGGGAGGTGAGGTGAGCATGAACTTGTTTCTGCAGTCTTTGACAGCTCATCTGGTGGGAATAATGAGTAATTTATGTAGTGTTCCCCACTTCAGATTATCAAGTGGCTAGACAGAAGCTGGGAAACACTCCAGGTCCAAATCAGATGCAACAAAGGGGATATTTGTAGTCCTTTGTGTATTCCTTTATTTTACTAGTTTTTATTAATTTCTGATACTGAAAGTATTTAGGGAAGTCTAGGAGGGAAGACAAAGTTTCACATCCCACAATCTGTCCTCGTGGTAGTCACTCAGGGTGTTGGGATCAGCACATTCATGGCAGGCCAGTAAGACTGCACTATGAGGTTTGGATGAGATTTTGCGTTAGGTACTCTGCCTTGCTCTATGACACTAGGTACTCTGCCTTGCTCCATCATGTGTCCTTGATGGAGTCCACCACTGATCAATGAGAAGAAATTGAAGAAATAAAGTATTTAGGTTTAGTTTACCAGTAGGGAAGGGTCACTGTGAAATACCACCAAATCATTTGGAGGTCTATAAGGAAGCTAATGTGCCTCTTCAGATCCAGACTGGCACTCAGTTAGTTCTGCTTTCTTCCAGAACCGTGGCTACCAGAGGATGGCTGCCTCCTTGGCAGAAAGCACAGCAAGGGCAAAACTGAAGTCCCTGTGCCTGCAGTCTCATCCCATACAGCAGCTCCTCCCCATCTGTGTCTGGCCAACAGCCTGAATTCATAACCTAGTGGCAGCGTGTGCAGTCCCATCTCACAGAGTCAGTGTCACTATGGAGGTCTTGTGCTGCCCTATGGAAGGATGAAGGTCAGAGAAGAATTTGGTCAGGGATATGATTTCTCCCAGCTGCCCAGGGCATGCTGGAGGCAAGTTCTCATCTTGGAGCTGTTCAAAGAAAGGCAATTAAATCTCAGTAAATTCAGAAAGCAGTGTTTTTCTTTGAAAAGCTCCAGGAAAAAGCTAACAGAGAATGTGGTCCAGATGATTCTAGATACTGACCCCATCAGCTGCTGTCTCTGAAGTTGTTAGCCTCATCTCTACTCATAGTGCAACTTCTCTGTGTAATGGAGATACTTAAATGGGTGTAGATGATGCTCTATGGCCCGAACATGCCAGGAAAGCTGGGGTGACCTGTTCAGCCCCCTGGGTGTGCTTCAGCTCTCTGAGTCCTGTTGGTCCTCCTCACTGTTTGGAAGGGTTTGTGCAGCTGGATTCTGGTAGCCTAAAGATAATTGATACATAGCAGACTGGGAAAGGTCTTCTGCTCTGTGAAAACATAAAGAACCAGCAAAATCTAGACAAACCCCTTAGAGGCCTTTTCCTACTGCAACTATTCTAGTATAAGGGGTTAGGATAACTTTTGTTGGAGAGGGGAAAAGGGATTTTGGCTGGCAGTATATTTTGCCTGTTTTGCTACTGATGAAATCACATGCTACCATAACACTTAAGGACATATCACCTTACAGATTGTAAACAACTCTTTTTGGTAACTATCAAACAAATTTAAATGTGTCCTATTTACATTATTTACATGACCTAGCATTATTGGAAATAGTGTTACTTTTCCCATGGAAATCTTTATAGCAAATTTAACATTTCTGTTGGTTTCTGAACATGTATGTCCTTGAAAAAAAAATGCCATCACTTCCTCTGAGCCTGACACTCTCCAACTGCAATCCTTTCATGCCATTGCATCCATCTTTTGTAGACTACATTTCTCACTCTGGTTTTGTATTAGTATATCTAGAAATAGAATTAGATTTTCTATCTCCAGTCAACATTATTCAGCATTAATCCCCTTTGGCAGAGGGAGCAGCCAGCTCACTGCCAGCTGCTGGCCAGTCTCTGCGAAGCACTGGATTTGGAGTCAGTTTTAGAAGTTGAAAATGCATACAGGGTTCAACAGAGAAGTATCATAAATTTCTTTAAGATGAGTGAGCACACTTAACATTGAAGGCAGCTCTTAGGATGGGCCCTCTGTACTCCCATGACCATTTGGTAGCTGCTGAGAGGAAAATTAAAGTAAAGAATCTATTTTTACCATTCTTATGGCAACTTATTGTGCTAGCATCTCAATATCTCAGTTTGTCTGTAAAATGGACAAATTGCTCATCTGAACACTCCATCACAGAGTAATGAACCTCATGATAATATAATTGTAGTAACTGCCATCAAAAGGGCTGAAATTGTTCAAAGGAGAAATTATTATTCTACTTTTGTGAGTGGGGGAAGTGAAACAGAGAATAGTATTGATCTGCCAGAAGGGGCAAGTGGCAGGAGCCAGGTTTCCCAACACTCTCTGCTTCTCCTTTGGGGCATCAGATGTGAGGTCAGGAGAAGCAGTAGGGACACTGCCATAACACCAGAGTCTTCTTGTACCTCTTGAAATACTGTGGCTCTGTAAGCAGCACATGTCTGTGGAATATTGGCTTGCCTGTGTGCAGGAGTAGCTCCTGCAGAGTCTCCTTGGGGCTTTGTGGTTGGGTTCAGCTAAATTTTCCCTGCTGGATCAGGACTGGTTCTGTCTATCATAAGAAGACAAATATCCACAATTCTCTCCTTTAGAATCTGATATTAAGATTTTCATAATGCTATTGCCTATATATGCTTTCTCACCTTGTTCTCCTTTTATCAATATAAATCTACTTTTTCTCTCCTTTTAAGTAGAAGTCTTGTATTTCTTTCCATTCTACACAAGCTAAGCCTAGAATACCTGCAGTTTGCTGAAACACTACTAACAAAACCTCTACGTTTTACAGAATTGGAGGCAAGATGATGTAAAATTAAAATATAAGTATATGAAAGCCAAACTAGCCTTTGGATAGCTATGGATAATTCTTTCTGTCCCATAAAAGACTGGTAGTTCATACTGTTTTTCATAATTTAGTTGCTGGGAATTTTTACCACTTATGGTATTTATTTAAAATAACAAGCTATGTGAGTCCATCCATTTTCCAAGAACCCTATTGCCACAGTTCATTACAAGGTATGATTAGTGATAGGACTGCATTGCTGATATGTACAGGTGCTCTGAATATTAGACCTACTTTTGGTGTTACCTGGGTGAATATTAGACCTACTTTCTGGTTACCTGGGAGCTGTCTGCTTATATTCTGTCACCTCAAATCTTTACCAACCAGAAATTTCACACTTGTAATGCAGACATGACATTGTGTTATAGTGAATCAATGGCTTTGCTCTCAGTCCTCTGTCTGTGTGTCATTTTCTACATACTTACAGCATGAATGTTGTTGCTGATTAAAAGTTTGCATTGGGATTTGAACTGAATCCTCAGCACAAGAGAGAAGGTAAAAGTGTGCTGGCAGCTTGCAACTTTATGGCATGTTTCTTTGAAGTTGGACATGAGAGGGGAAGATGCAATGATGGATCTTGGTATCCTTTTGGAGAAGGATTGTGTGATGAACTAGTTTGGTATCCAGAAGACTGAGTTTTATTTTTTAGCGCAAGCTGGTGTTGACTTAGACTATGTTCAGATGCTCAGCTGAATTTTTGGCCGACTTGTAATATAGATCTACTGTCCTGTTTAATTTGTAACATTCCTAGAATATGGCTAAACTTTCCCACTAGCCCATACTTTCATTAAGAAATAATGTATTTAAACAGGGTTTACATCCAAAACTTATGGCTCCAGTTTCAAATTCTACAAGGAGAAGTCAGTAATAGTCAGGTTTGCTGTGGCTCCTTGAATTTGTAGGACAGCCCATATAACCCTGGAACAGCTGCAGAGGCTTGTTAAATAGTAAGGGCTTGTGGTCCCAGAGATTGGTCAGGTTAATTCACATGAGAAACACCTTAGTGTTTTAGGTGCATGAAGTGTAAATCACAGAAGGGTTTTGGTTGTAAGGGACCCTAGAGATCATCTCATTCCTATTCCTCTGCCATGGGCAGGGATACTACCTATTAGATTATAAATATATAAGTAGGTATATCCAAGCATGAAGTGGTTACCCTTTCTTACTTAAATGCAGTCTTCAGAAATGTATGCACTGCCCCATACCATGGGTACAACAGTCCCTTTGTGGAACTCTGAAATACTGGATTGGGAGTATGGTAGCAAGGTGTTGTGGTTTGACACTAGCCCAATGCCAGTGACTCACTAGAGTTGCTGATTCACCCTCCTTTGCCACAGCTGGGCAGAGGGAAGAAAAAAATTAATTCGCTTCATGAGTGCTATAAGGACTAGGGAACACGTCATAGGCAAAACAGGCTCAACTTAAGGTTGCAAAGTGAATTTATTACTAACAGAATCAGAAGAGGATAATAAGAAGTAAAATAAGCCCTAAAAATATCTTTCCCCACCCCCCCCAAAGCCTCTCCCTCCTTCCCATCGACAGTGTAGAGAGATAGGGCATGGAAGTTTTTGGGTCAGTTCATCACTGAGATTTTCTGCTGCTGCTCTGGGAGAAGAATCTTTCTCTTGTGAGACCGTTGGATCCCTCTCACAGGAGACAGTCACGAGCAGCAGCCCTACCACACCTGCTGCAAACATGTCCCTCCCATGGGCACACAATCCTCCCAAAACTGCTCCAATGTGTGTCTCTCTTCCCATGAGGTACAGTCCTCCAAGGACAGGCTGCTCCAGTCTGGAAGCAAGGGCTCTCTCTCTCTCCACTGGGTCTCCCACTGGATCACAGCCTCCTCCAAGCCTCCACCTACTCCTGCACAGCCACATCCCCCATGGGCTGCATGGGTGGATCTCTGCATTTCCTGTGGATCCCCATGGGCTGCAGGGGGACAGGTGCTTCACCAGAGTCATCACCATGGCCTGCAGAAGAGTCTCAGCTCCGGCTCCTGGAGCACTTCCTTCCCTTCCTTCACCACTGACCTCCACCACCATGTTGTTTTCTCCCACGTCCTCACTTCCTCCTCTGACTAGAAGAAAAACTATGTGACTTTGTCTTGATTTTCTTCTTAAATATGTCATCACAGAGGCATTATCAACCTTTCTCACTGGCCTAGTTTTGACCAGCAGCATGTCTGTCTTCAGAGCCGTCAAGGATTGGCTCTGATGGACATGCTGGAAGCTTCCAGCAGCTTCTCACAGGAGCCACCTCTGTGGCTTCCTGCTGCTAAAAACTAGGCCATGCAAAACCAATACACAGGGAAAGCAGCATTTTCCACACTCATAAGACGGTACTCAAATGACAGGTTTCAGCTGTGTCCATCATCAGAATTTATTTCCAAAGGAAACCTAAGGCAGATAATCTAAAGAGGACACTTGCAGAAGATTTTTATTCCCCATATTGCTCAAGACCGAGACAGTTTCAGTTCAAGTGAAAAGAAGCCCTCATTCTGAGCCCTGTAGTAACATATTTTTCATTTCTTTCTTTCCAAGTTGACCAAACTGAAAGCAATCTGCCTCAAATTTCAGAGTCAAAATTTTGTGCCAAGATTAGCTATAAAGTGGGTCAACTATTCAAAGCTGGTAATTTATGTGAATATGGGATTTGTACCAATTTATTGTTATCTAAAATGACTAATGTTTCATAAAAACAAAATTCTGCTTGTGGTTTGCTGTGAGAGTAGCAAGCACTGCTTTTGTACCAGCATGTCACCCACTCCTCATGTTTGACTGGTGACTTCAGGCAGGCAGGCCTGTCTCCCTCCTTGGGCACAGGTAGTTGAGGTGCAGAAAGGCAGGGTTGCCCTTGAAACAATCCAAGAAAGCATTGGAGTAATTTCTGGAGTGAAAGAGGCACTATGCCAGATGGATTAAAACTTTTTTTAGGTCATCTGATGTTGTTTAGATAAAAATAAAAGGCCTTTATAACATATATTTGCAACCACTAAGGCCCCCCAAGACCTTCCTCAGGGCAGGAGACCGTTGATTGTCAGGCTTGTACATGTTGAACTGATCAGTGTAATAGTGAGAGGTCTCATGGGTACATTGAATTCAGTGCTAATACCTCTCCTAGGTGAATTTTGCCATACATTTGGTTATTTTGTCCCCCTGGAGCCCACCAGGCATGGGACTGCAGGGAACATCCCCTGCTGTGGTTCTCACCCATGTGAGATCTTTACGCTTTCCCTCTTCCTTCCTTTTCCCATGGCTTCCCACCTTGGCAGCAAAGCTCCTTGCTGCAGGGCAGGCTGTGGGATGAAGCCATCTCCCTGTGGAGGAGGTGGGTCCTTGTGAGCTCCCTTTTCAGGGGCACCTGGAGTGGCTGGGGTTGTCCTCAGTGGATTCTAGCACGTGGGCCATGGTAGTGGTAATAAGCAGATTGATGCACACTAAAAGCAAAGGACCTTTTGGCATGCAGTCATTAGCTGCTGCTGAGTGCATTTAGTCCTCTTATGTCTTTCAGAAAGTCATCATTTTATAACAGAAAATTGCTATTTTGTTTCAAGTAGACTTAATTTCTATAATAGGAATAAAGCCCCTTAATTAGGGCTATGAAGAAGCAGAATGTCACATGCTGGAAGGGTAGTAGCTGCTAAACTCAGGGAGAGGGATGGGCTGTGGAAAGGATGATGGGCCTGCTGTGGCACAGTGGAGATAAGAGTATGGCCCTGCACCACGGTGGCTGCACGGTGTCCCGCAGCTCAAGGGGCTTGTGGGTGGACAGTTGCTGTCTGGTGCCACTGGGACAGTGCTGGTGAGGTGTGCTTGGCCTCTTCTGGCAGCAAGGCTTTCATCTTACTGTTTTATAATACCTGCACTTTACAGCCCGCCCGGCACCTTTGCCTTCAGCCACTGTTCCGAAAAACATACTTTTTGTCAGGGAACTGGGGTGGATATTGTGCAGATTTGTCTCTGTCAGAAAAACAAATTTTGGTCATTTATGTTCAGTTAGTGTGATTTTGAAATTGGCTCGGCTACTGATACTACCTTTGTTGCTAGCATCCTGTTGCAAGTGACCCCTGTAGCATGTAATTTCTTGGTCTCTTCGTTCACCATTGCCAGTTAATTAAATGACGCTTCCATGTATTTAGTGAAGTCCTCTAATTAACATGTTCCTTAGGCTGAGGTTAGATGGAGTGACCTGCTTCTAGTGACGGCAGGGCGTGTTCCAGTGGAATATACACTGCTCTCCCCACCCCCGAAGCAGAGGGACGGGAATAGTGAGGGCATGTGAGCCACCCTGGTGGGGCAAGAGAGGGGCCGAGAGCATCCTGCACCCATCCATTGTCAGCCATCACCACCTAGTGGCAAAAAGGCTCAGTCTGGATTCATCTGCCAGATTACATGTCTCTTGGAAGGCTGTTTTTGCCTGAAACTCGAATTTTCAAAAAGGGTGTTCATTTGCCAGTCTTATCCTGGACTCACACCAGCTTTTATAACTATTCAAGATTTTCTTCTGTGCAGAGAATCACTTCTGTCCACTGCAAACTGACATCTAAACTGACTCCTATATGTGGTCTCCTGGACACCTTGAGTGTGTACACAGTTAAAATGGAAGTATTTTATGTTTTCCTCAGAAAGTGAAATGACCTTTGACATCACCCAGACTCACATACTCAGGTTCATAGCACCAGTCCTGAAATCCACAGAGATGGGCATCTGTGGTGTAGGTTTTCATCTGCTTACATCAAACGAATAGAAACCCCTGTCCCCAAAATAAAAGATAATCTGATTCTTCTAAGTCCTTTAGTGGTGTACCCTAGAAAACAAAGGTGGTGATACTAAGTGGTATTCAGGTGGGAAGGGCATCTCTATTTCCTCATTAAAAAGTGGTTAGCAAACCTAAAAACTCACTGAAGGCTGCTAAAAGAATAAATGGGAATCAAAACTATTGCTTTCCTGGTCCTTTCTTTAGCACAGGCCCTGCCTGTTTCAACCGCCTTAGTTGTGTCCTCATTTTCATTCTTCCTGTCCTTGCTTTGGGAATCTTAAACTTTTGCCTCTCCCCTTGCAAATGTTCCTCCTTGTTCACTTGGACTCAGGGTTTTGTTTTGTGCTTGTTGCACTCAATTTCTCCCTTGGAGGGGAGTCAATGGATGAAATCTGGAAAATGTCTGGCAACAACATTTTCTTTAGAAAAAGATTACAATAAACCTTGTCACTGACAGCTCAGCGTGCTCACTGTGGCAATTAAATTAACTGACAATAGAGTTATGGCTCCTTAATTTAGTTGTGATTATTATTTTCATTGTTTTCTAATGGATAAAATGTTTAATGCCCTTAAGAGGTGCATTGGCACGGTATTTGCTGGCAGAGCAGTCTCCCTCTGCCCCATCACTGAGCTGGGCTCTCAGCATGGCTGAAATACTCCTCTGCCTCTGAGGGACCAGAGAAGTGTAGGATGACCTTGTGTGTGCTCAAAAACTGCCCTTTGAGATTGTCCCTCTGTTCCTTTTAAACGCTGTTTTAAAGTTGCTGCGTGAAAAGTTTTTCAACCTACCCCCATGCCATCCATTACCCTAAATCTTAGGGTTGGTGGGGGACCTAGGCAGGCTTGGGAAGTGCACAGACGTGCTGGCAGCCACAGGAGAGTCATGGCTCTTGGGTTCAGAAATGTGAAATGTCACAGAAATGGGTTCAGCTCCCATAAATCCCATTTGCTTCACCTGCCATTGCCAGGCTTTGGGTGACGCCTACTCCATCCCTTGGTTCCTCAGGCTAATCCCCAAAAAGGGCTTCTGCCTGAGGGTGGCCCCAGCATATCCTGGCATGAACACCATGGCAGCATGCAAAACCAGTGACTTTCATGTGCTCCTCTTAAACAGGTGCCTGCACAAAACTTGAGAGGGTGGGACAATTAATATGCCATATTTTGGAGGTCACCTCTATAGCCTGGATCTCAGAAGGGTTGGTAGGCAAGGCAGTCTGACAGAGAAACAATTACAGGCTCACTGCTGGGTGCATTTCTTTGTGTAAACCTTGAGGATTTGGTGTGATGCTGGTTCATGATAAAAATACTCCAGTTTTCCAGCCTGCTTTTTTTCTTCCCCATGAGAAAAATATTTAAAAGTATCTTCAGAGCCTACTATTTTCTGCAAGGATGAAAATTTCCTAGAAATTTTCTGTAGATGAATATGTTCTGTGATACCAGGGGGATTTTCATGGAAAGGTGTATATACAATTTCTGGAGTAGATTGTTGGTAGATGTATTTTGAAAAGTTTCTTTTGGCGTTTCTCTCTAATAGTGATGGAATATTAATGTAGAGTAAAATTAAAACAAAACCAACCTTTCGGTTGTTTCCTTGACCCTCTCCTAGTGTGCACAACTGAGCATGTATGTGTGGTGTTCATATGACCAATATTCAGCCTTCCCTCTCTTACAAAAGTACCCCACTCAGTGCTGGTTGGTGGGAGGTAAGAAATCCCTTCAGCAGAGCAGAGCAGAGATCTGTGATACCTGCCTAGCTGTACTTCAACAAAAGGCAAGTACCATGTGTGTAACGTTTTTTATGAAAATACTTCTGAAGTGTAGAACATTCAGCCAAGGTTACCCTCATTCTCCAGCTGAGGGGTGATGGACTGCAGACATCCTCCCAGAAACCACTCTGACCTTTAGTCAGTCCACTGCCTGTTTGCCAACAGGCATGAGAAGCACAAATGGCAACAGGCAGACTTGTCACCCGGGCAGTGCAAAGCTGGCAGAACAAGTAGGAATGTGCCACCTTAGTGCAGCAGCTGCCCACGGGCTGCCACAGAAAGCATTTTGCAAGTATCTCTGGTGCCATGCAGTGACTTATGATCAGGCTGAGGTTCAGGGAACACAGCTGTTGCATGAGCCTTCTCTCATGTTAAAGGTACTGAGTTGGTAGAAAGAAGGTAACTAGGGTAGGGAAGCAGACAAAAAAATCAGCAAACTTCTGTAAAGGAAAGCACTGCTCTAGGAACCAGCTGACAGTCAGTGGGGTGAGTCCAGCAGAACTGCCAGCACTCAGCCAGGTGCCATCAGTCACTGAGCAGAGACAGGAGACAGCAGGAACTGGGAGGACAGAAAAATCCCTCACTGCTGACAAGCCCCCACAAGCACAGGTTCCCACTGTAAGGCACATATGCATGGCTTGAACAAATACTAGGAACAGGGTTTGGGGAATTTCTTGGAAACCTTAGCATTAAGGTCTACTACTTCAAAATTAGTAATTAGGCTGCAAAATATGTGTGTAAAGCCTGATTTAAGGACTGACTGGGTCAAGCTGAATCTATGCTGATGTTTTGTAGGTTAAACCCCCTAAGAAACAGCAGGCAGTAATGAGGCCCCTATCCTTCCTGTTGCCTTATGTGTGACTCTGGATTTCCCTCATCTCACACCAACACACACTACATTTTTCCAACCTGTCACATTTATCTTTGAAAGTGCCTCTCAGCTCATAAGAGCCTCCTCCTCTTTCATAACATTCTAATGAACTCAAAATCTGTTGTATATACTTTTTTCCATGATTTTATAAAAAAATTGAAGCCAACTTTTACCTGCTTACAATACGAGATGCTAGGACTGAGACAGTGAGAAGAGCTTGTCAGACCAATGACTGCGTTTAATTTATGCTGCTTGTTTCTCCTTCTCCTTGGAGAGATGTACAAATGAAAATCCCAGAGATCAGAATAAAAAAGGCATGGCAAGATAGAGAGTGTCATTAGTAACAAAATAGGAAAGGACATTTTGTTTGTGTTGCAGCAGGATCTATTTTTAAGAGCTTCGTGTAGTAAAATCACTTCTGGGATTAATTTTTCTAAAAAACAACAACAAAAAAGCCCATGCTCACTGCACAGAGCACTAAATAGTCCACTCCAGCCAGTTTAGACAGGATGTATGGAAACAATCAGCATTAGTCTGAGGTAAGAACAAATACAGGCAACTATCTGATGACGCAGAATAAAGAGGAAGAAGAGCTCGATTTTGCTCAAGTAGCTTGAAAGAGCCAGCAGCATTAGAAGGATTATTAGGGATGATAGATGTCACAATTTGTTTGACCTAGTACCTGCTCTAAATGGCGGCCATCTCTTTGAATACGACTATCCTGCTGAATATTTGCAGTAACTGTCCTTGAAACAAAACAGATGTGGTCAGATCTTCTCTGGGTAGGGAGAGGCTGTTGTTACTGAGTCAGAGCTGGGGGGAAGGGATCAGATGTCATTAAGTGCTCTGAAAACATGCTCTCTCTTCAACTGGTAGGAGCATATCAAAGTGATTGGTTTTTTTCTATGTATAGCTCTAATTAATGGTCTGTGTTTCAATTAGTCTTTTGTTTTCCTGGCCTATAATGCTGCATGTCTGTGTAGAACATTTTGTTTTAAGCAGAAAGCTCACCTGTAAAGGCCCTGCCAGTACATACACTGCTCTGAAATATTTTTAGTTATAAATGAGGTGGGATTTTAAAAATTTATATGGGAATGAGGCATCCAGGTCCTAATGAAATTCACTTTGATGTGAGCATACAATCTATCAAGGTGCCTTCAAAGCATCTCAAAGGGAAAAACATTGGTAACTCCACTTCAAATTCATTTTCAAAGATGAGTGGTCAACTTTGTCAGAACACTTTCAGACTTAAAAAATATTTTACAATTGACATTTCTTGACTTCAGAAGTCCCTACAAGCTAAAGCTGGTTATACTCAGCCTGGTGCAGGTACCTATTCTTCTCAAATATTGTTTCTGTTAATGAGACAGAAACGTGGTTCCCCTGTAGGAAAACCTCTTTCCAAGTCTAACCAGGGAGACAGATACCTGATGACCTGATGGCTCTGCAAGTGGCATTGTGTGAGGGAGACACCATCACTGCCATTTCCCTGGGAGCCCCTTTGCCCTTTTGTCCTTTGTTTGACCCTTCCCTCTACTCCTCTCCTCCCTCTGCTTTGGGCAGGTTATCTGACCCTGTGGGTCATCTCAAGAATGATTTTCAAGCATCCTTACAGTGAGAGAGCAGCAGGTAACACATGTGAGCTGTGCAAGCAAGATGGAGTAGCTGCCTGCAGGTTAGTTGCTGGGAAGGGTCACAACCTGACTTCACTGCCATGCTTTATCTGAGGGGTAAAACAAAGCCCAAGCTGCGGCTGCTTGGCTTTTTCTGGGCTGTTTCAGAGGTTTTTGTAAGAAACAATGTATTTGACAGAGTCAAATGACAAAGTAACTGAGAAATATATCTTTATTATTAGAATGTTTATATTCTAAAAACTTTTACCTGGGATTGCAGTACAATCCAATTCCTTTCTAATTAACTAAACTGGCATTTGTTTAGCAAGTAAGTGTAAACTAGGCTTTGAAAAGTTTAAAAACATGCAATTTCTCTTACTCTTTTCCCTCCAAAAGGACAACTTACAATCAAGATTTTGGCATGATAAATAATAAAATAAACATCTCATTTGTGATGAGATTAGCTGCACTTAACTTTGGTGACTAACAGAGTAGATAGGCATTTAAAAATA
The DNA here is from genome assembly GCA_013399455.1 of Anthoscopus minutus. Taxonomy (NCBI): domain Eukaryota; kingdom Metazoa; phylum Chordata; class Aves; order Passeriformes; family Paridae; genus Anthoscopus; species Anthoscopus minutus. Next base: position 52,735 of record VWYI01011710.1, on the reverse strand, counting down.
AAAATATTCTTTCAGTGTCAAGTGGCCAAAGAAATAAATTAATATATTTTACTTTATTATCTTTCTAAAGTTCACCTTTATTATCTTCAAAAAAGTTCCTTTTTTCAGGTTTGTGGAAGGATGTGGGAAGCAATAGAAAAAAACTCAAGAGTACTTCAATTTTAGCTTGCCTATAGAAGTTGTAACACACAATCTGACCCAAGCCCATGCAACACAATGAACAATTCCTTTTCACCAGACACAATGCCTAGCATAAGGCCAAGTGTGGCCTTGTGACATAGTTAAATAAATATTGAGATATCAATACAACCTAAATAACTGAACTGGTTTTACACTGTGACTTTCTACTGAAACAGTGTATGTGATTGTTCCATATACACTATTTAAAATAAAAGTAAGGAATAATAGTCTTTCTTCTCTCTGCTACTTTCTGAGAGCTCTGTACACTGACAAATGTAGTTACCTGATCCTAGCTGACTGATTGGTCATTTTCTGCTTTAAAAATATTGCAACTCAGGTGCTTATTGCAGCAATAATCATGGTAATACACTCTTTTAATACTCAGTTCTGCTTACAGACATATAAAACGAAAAACATTTTTCACAAATCTTTGTACATATACTATAAAAATCACCTTCCACATAAACCATTTATATCTGTTATGAGTGTTTCAAAAATAAATCGCATAGACCTGTCTCACCTATCCTTTCTATTACTTGAGAAAACAAATCTCATCAGAAACATCATCAGGATGTTCATATCTGTAAACATGGCATGAGGATTCATGTTACTAAAGAACTGTACACTAAAAAATCATCTTGATAAATTCTCTGATAAATAAGGATCCTTTTAATTGGCACAAACCAGTGTAAACACACACTCCTGTTCTGCAGTCATCTCTAACTGCCTTGCACTTGAGTTCAAAGTCAGTGATCTCCCAGTCCTGTCAAGATTCTTCAGAGATAAAAATGTGAAGTATTTGGGTTATAATCACGGTTATTTGGGCCTCTCATGCCTGAGACCAAGCAAAGACATTGAACACAATGCCACACAGCAACATGCTGCTTTGGTTTGTCACTTGCTGCACCACAGCTGATAACCTGCTGCTGGCACTTGACACTGACATTCCTCCTCTGGCCCAATTTGGCCTGTGCTTGTCAGAGCAGCTTCTGGTCTCCTTGCTAAGGGTAACCTCAAAGGAGCCCAAACTTCTACCAACAGACAACATGGCTGCTGGCAGGATCAAGTAGTTTAATGTTTTTAATAAAAGACGGAAATGTGCTTATAGCCAAAAACCCAGGGTAGCAATCTACTTCTATAAACAGCCTTCAACAACTCCTACAACTTTGAGTAGGCCTTTTGCATCTAAGTAGGTCTTTTAGTCACTGATCTTACACCTACCTAAACTGAAAGATTTAATATTTAGGTGCCAATTAAATGGATTCCTCTGAACTTCAGGAGTAACACAGATGGAATATAAATTACGAGGCCACATGCTGCCACTAAAATAATTAAACATATAACCACAGCACTGCCCAGCAAGATAACTGCAGTCATTTAAAATAAGCTTTAAAAGTGACTAAATAAATACATAAATACATAAAGAAATAGAAAAATCTCTATGTAAACTGAATAAAATGTCACTTCTTGTATAGCGCTCAAAGAGGGAATGACGTAACTAAATAATATAGAACTTCCATATGTATATATTTCTGTATATAATATCTGATGTGCTTTGGCATGGCCAGATGGATAGAGAAAAGTAGGATGATTAACTTCATACAATATTTGTTGTGTTGAAGCCAAGTTCCTGTGTTGCTGTACACTGCTCACAGTTCCTATAGTGGTTTGGCCTTTTTACCCATCTTTGATTTTGCACTCACTTTCCTGGCAGAGCAGACTGATTCACCCTTCTTTTGTGCTCTCCATATTTCTCTTGGACAATCAACAGATTCATAGAAGCATTTCACTGGTTGCAAGCTGGCTTTTTCGTCCTTTGATTTTTTCAACAAGATCCTTCCTTTTTGAAAGGAATGAGGCTTTTCATCAGGGATGTTATATGAAGCATGTTGACTTCCTCGGCTCCTGAAATTCATAATAGTGATTGTTAATAACTACTATTCAGTCTTGCAAACTGATAGGTCCCCAAAATATCCCAAAACCTTACATTTCTGAAGACATTACTCTTGAATGGGGCTGCATGTTAAAAACAGAGTTGCAAGATGAATTACATTTCTCAGTATTCAAAAGCATTCCTCACTAAAATAACCCCTTCATGTGTTATTGGTGCACTCTTCATGTGTGTTCATCTACACTTTTATTCTGATCAGCATTCTGCTGATTTTGGAGTGCTGAGACCTTACTGAGGTCTATATTTGATGATCTGCAGGAATTTTAAAGATGGGCATGTTCACATCAACGTTCTACAAAGAATGAACATCCCTTAGTCTTTGGAAAACCACACAGCACCAGTTAAGAGTAGAAAGCAGGTGGAGGGACTGTAGGGATTTCTTTGTGGAATCTCAGTGCTGCTCTGGACTGCACCTGGGCCCCTGGGAACTGCTGCTACAAATTGCCAGTAGCTCAGGAAACTCCATGCTCTTTCTTTCTGCTGACCACCCATCCAGGGAAACTTGAGATTCCCTTTTAGGTTTTGATTTAAAACGGGAGAAGATGAAAGGGGAATACAAAAACTGGTGGGAAGAAGGGTATGAAATCTTAAAGGCCAAAGTAAGCTGAATTCTTTGCTCTCCCTATGTTTCAAGCCCAGCAAGATTTGAGGAAATTAGTGAACTCAGGTGGAGTGACAGCAAGTGCTGCCAAGGCTGAACCATGCACTCTGTTCTGAAATATTACATCAAACCTGCAGTTCCACAGTTTAGCTAAGATCATTATAGTCCCTTTTAACATAATCTTGAAATGTTTTACAGCAGATACATGCAGTGTAACAGCAGAACTATGAACGTAAGGCACCAGCTTCTGTCTACCCAGTCCTGTGACTGTTCAAGAGCAGATGTGCTGATGTACAAGTTGATCTCTTTAGGGATCCCATAGGGCTATTTTCCATAGCCTGTTATTTCTGAAAACCATATATCTGTATCAAATCACATTGCACATTTGACAAAGTCAGTTTTGGAAAAAGCTGTGATTACTTACATTTGTACAGTGTAAAACCTCTCCTGCTCTTTAGGAAGATGAAGAAGGGTGTCATGGAAGTCTGTAATTGTTGGTAGGAGGCAGTGAGGACCATCTCACATGGTAGGAACTACACCTTACCTATGTAACAGTATTATCTGGTTAGCAGCTTTGCTAAGCAAACTTCACTAGGAGCACATTTAGGGGGGTGAAATGCTGTGCAGGTCCAAGCTGGAGCTTGCAGGCACTGTGTCATCCTGGCCTGGTGCAGACCTGGGCTCTGATGACTTGCTGGGGGTTAGGAATGATCTGTGTGAATGACCAAGTGTTGGCCACTCCAATTTAGGATCAGTTCTTGAGTACTGTTTTTTACAGTCCATTACTTATTTGTTTAAAAATGCAGTGTTCTGTTTTTCTCAGATGTTGTTATGGTGAAGAAGCTACATCATTTATTCCCAAAGCATACACAGGCTTTACTGCAGGCAATATTACGCAGTCCTCTGCTGCACTGAATAAAGCTATTAAAACCAAAAGGTCAAGGTCAATATGATCTGAGGGGCTACCTAAAGGGGCTAAAATGTATTTAAGTTGAACGACTCTATGGTAGAGAATATGAATGTCTGTCCCCATTTCACAGTCAGGGTAAGAAAGTACCCAAGATGGAGGAAGATGCAGGTCACTGCATGTGAAATGCAAAGCTGCTGGAACCAGAAGTGGGAAATGCTTTTTCACTGAAAGCAGCAGCTCCACAACATAAGTGACTGTAAGACAGTCTGAATTCCTACTCACACATGGTCCTAATATCTTGTGTTATGGAGGATGACTTGTGGTAGTAAAATGGGAAAAAGTCCTAAACTTGTGTTCTCACAAGGAAAGACTGCCCTGAAGAAGGGTGCACTGCCTGACTGTCAAGGCCACTTGTCCAAGCAGCACATGATGCTCCAAACCACCTGCTGGGACTCATGACCAAGTCACAAAGACATGGAAGACCAGCCCCAATTAGTTCTGCTGCACAGGACAATTGCTTGAGTAACCTGAGATTGTTAGTGCCCATGCTTTGTCAGGGCACTTGTTTCATTTTATGGTTGTTACTGTCAGTTAGGAAATGACAACTGTCTCTCTCCTACCTATAGAATGTTAAAGACATTTTCAACTGAAACTTGAACTGTGTTTGCCAAAGAGATTGAACTCCTGTAGCTTTGCAATAGGCTACTATAGTCAGCAGGAAGGAGTAATTTGTTTTAACAGAAAATTAACATTCTTTATTTTCTTTAAAGAATATCTGATTTTTTAGTTTTAGCAAAAATCTGTTTTCCCTCAATTACATGACATAAATATAGACCACATGCAGGTCCAAACCTATACAGTAAAATGCAAAAGCAGAAATGCAAGCATGTCAACTTAGTGTATTTAAGTTAAAAAAAGAGATATACATACAGGCATCTGGGTTTCTTATTTAATGAAATGTCTGTAAACTGCAATGAAAACAAAACCAGGTTATTACTATTGCATTTTCAAGTAATTAAAGTACAAGGATAAAACATACACCATCTTTAAAGTTGTATTTCCATTCTCACATGGTGTTAAAACTAGAACGTTGATGAAAGAAACCAAAAAAGCTGCCTCTTTTACAGATTATTACTCTTCCATCTTATGAACATGTTTTTAAAATTCATAATGTGTGAGTTGCTAGTGGTTGGATTTTTCCCATTATTTTTATTGTTACTATAATCAAAGTAAATTGCTAAAGAAGTGTGGGCTGAACAGAGATCTTCCATATTAGATTAAACAGTATGGATACAATGAGAAGTAATTATTGTGTTCAAGATAATTAAGAAAGGGCAGTGGCTGAATAAGCTGTAAGAAATTAACTTCCTCTCAAATCCTTTAATTTTTCAGTGATACATTTCCTTTACATAAGTGGCTAGGAAACTCCAGCTACAAGCCCTTGGTTCTGCCACACTTGCACTGAAGGATGGAGGGCAAATACACAAGCATTTCTCTCCCTCTCCTGCAAATCCTGGGACCAACTAGGGCCAGCATAGCTTCGATGCCAGCCCAAGTTTGCATGGCTTCATTTTTTACAGCAGTTCGGTTCACAGTGTAGAAACACTTTGTCTAGTCCCTCTTTTGGTGGGGGTCAGAAAAGGTGTTTAATGCCAGCTCAGCTTAAATCAATTTTAGTTCTAAATAGATTCTTTGTATTGAGCTCTCATCAGAGCTTCTACACTGAGCCTTTGAATATCATGTAATGAAACCACTGCAACAAGCAAGTCAAATTTGGCATCTGAAAATTATTAATCATGTTCTTGTAAATGTTCCTTCTGTCCCTGGTATTGTCTACACTTTGAAGATGGATTTTTACCCAGCCTGACTTTGCTTATCATCTGTCTTGGTTGGAGTCTGGAGCCATCTCATGGTGTACTTTCCTGTACCTCCTGAAGGTCAAGATGGTCAATATTCGGATGGATGATCTTAAAGGAATGCTGAAATCACCCAGAAAGCAGGACAGGTGCCTTAAAAATCAAAGCCCTCCCCAAAGGAGGAGGCTTAGCCTGGCATCATAATAAATACATCCACAGCAAGAGAGATGATTTAATATTGAGGCCTATCTGACTGGTGTCCCATAATCTTCTCACAAATACTGTTTGAGATGCCTGAACTGGATTTCAGATGATGTACATTTATTCAGATCTTACCTAAAGCTTGTTGTCTTCCAAGTAGCTCTGGGAACCTTTCCTTTCCACCACTGCATACCTGTTCAGTGCTGTGCATGACCAAATGCCTTCTTCTCACATCCCAGGGTGAGCAACTACTTAGTACAGGCAGCATGGGGTATTCACTTAAACTGAAATGTTCCTTGGAATTCTTGTGCTTAAAACTTGTCTTATAAATGTAAAGGATAGTAGGAAAATACTGAGTTTAGGTATTAAAAATGAGGGCTTTTAAAGAAATAATGTATTTTTAAAAGTAATGTTCTTGGATTTCTAATCCACACAGGCCTGTGGAAATCCATTCACCATTTCTAAGAGTCTCATGATGAGTAACTACAAAAGAAAGATGATTTGCCAAGATAGCTGATATATCACCTATAGGGATCTATGTCTTTCCTGAAAACAGGAAATTTTAGGCATCCCAAAAAGACTGCTAAGTCACATTAAAAAAAGTGTTCATGGCAGAGGCAACAGCAGCAATAGCCAAAGCCTGAACAAATTTTAAATGTCTATCAAATATTTCATTACTCTCCACTCTCCCTTTACTATCTTTGGCTATTACTGCTCTTATGCTATGTGCTCCTTTCCCTTTTGTGAAGTGGAAGTTTAAAACATAAATAAAACAGACCTAAAGAAACATTCCGCAAATTTTTCACAAAGTAACAACATTTCACAAAGGCACATCTGCTTGCAGTAGCGATTAGCATGAGCCACTGAGCCCACCTGTATTCAAACTTTGGTATTTTGGGTAGAGGGGGAGGGTGACAGTAAAGGGTAAGACTCTGCTGGCTTACCACATTCTCGCTGACATTGGTGTGGTTGCACACCATCTGCTGGTTTTGGTAATATTCTAGCTGCCTTTCTGCCAGATCCACGCGCTGCAACAGGTTTTCAATGAAGTGCTGGAGCCTGGCTTTCCCCCGCACTTCTTTTTCTGCTGCTTCTTCCAGGAAGTGGTTGAAAGTAACAACTTCTCTGCAAGATGGAAACATTGCAAAGAGGCCACATTTAGATAACAGCGGGTCCCTGGTCTCACTGTTGTCAAAAATTACTGGTGCTTCTCCAGTCTGTCATAGTGATAGCCTTCTGGTGGCTAATTACTGTCCTCCATCATTATCAAAAGATTTCAACTTCTTTGCGGACAAAGTGAAGATCTGGAAACCTGAATGCTGAATTTAAGTTTACGCGCAGTGGGTTTGGGGTGTGTTTTTTTACATTACTTGTTGTCTTGGAAAAATAGTCTTTAGAGGTCCACAGGGTAGAAATATCATTAAGCATCACTTCTTAAGGCATCTGGAGACAGCTCTATCTGCTTTCTCTTTTTTTACTTAACCATGAGAATATCAGCTCTGAAACATGAAGAGAAACAGATGAACTCACAAATTTATCTTTTCATTTCATCACAACCTAACAATGGTCACTTAATGTTGCTGCTGGGGTGGTTCCTAACTCAAGAGCTACTGTGGCCATTAAACTTCATTTTGGCTGCAATTCTACAACTATGTCCAAGTGTGGTGTTTTGACCTGGAGCCAGAGGGAGCATGGAGGATTAACAGATAATAGACCAATATGTGCAGGAAGAGCAAGTTTTAGGTGAGGAGTTTAGGAATATGTCTTGTCTGGTAACACAACTAGAAGAAACGGACAGCACCAGTGACTGTGAAAGCTCCCAGCTCTGTACTCCTGAGACACTGCTCATTTCTAAATTATCTGCATACTTTCTATCAGTAATCAGGACAGTATTTGAACCTCTGATATCAGAGGACTATTTGGGTGGTAGAAGTTTGGTTATAGACTGAAGCATGTATTACAAAAGAAGACAAATCTGAGCATGTAGGACTTCCCTGGTTAATAAACACCTGGATAAATATTTTTTTACTCTGCCAATGAAGCCATGTTAAATTCTGCTTTGTACAAAATGGGTGGGAGTTGAGGGAACCCGTGCTTGCCAAAAAAGAAAGGCCATGATTGCTCAGTAGAAATATATCGCCTGAGGAAAAAGCTTAAGTAGAAACTATGAAACAGTTTGTGGCAGAAATAACCTTTCAATGCTTAGCTTGTTTATAACAAATCCAAAGTTTCTCTGCATTTCATTTTTTTAAACTCAGTATAGTTGTAGTTAATTGGTTTAATGTAGTATAGTTGTTCCAACAGTGAGCTGTTTTGTGCTGAGAGTTAAGCACAAGTTAGGCACATTCAGCCATGGAAATTCACCACCTAGGATTCAGGCTGTTGCCTCCCTGCTCTATACTACAGCAGAGTTCTGTTTGCATGGCTGATCTAATGGTAGGAATGAGGTGAAAACAAGCACATATTGTTTAGATGAAAAACATTGATGAATATTAGTTTATATTAACTCAGTCATAAAATCTGGCTTAAGAAACAGAGAGGTAACTTCTTTAAGCTCAGCTAATCCATTTTATTTCAAGGCTCTGAACAGTTTTAGTGACCATTAGCTTGCCCAGAGCAACCTGATGCTAAAGAGCCACTGAGGAATGCTTAGGGAGAAGCGAATCTAAACTCATTAATGTTAATTTTAGGGCTTTATTTGTGACCCCATTTTATTGTTTTTCATTTCATGATGGTTTTGGGTTAACGTAGGAGCAATCTGAAGCCCTTGCCATTTCATCAGGGTCCTCTTTTACAGGGGACAAGGGGCTCAAAAGGACAGCAACTCAGCAGGTTGGCTCCAAATCCCTCTCCTTTTGGGTAAGGAATAGCTGCACATAGCCTGGCAGACTGCTCACCCTCCAATGGGAAGGCAGGGGAGTAGGGAGCTGCCAGCCTGGGACACCATGAGGATGTCCCTCCCAGGGACACAAATCATCTTCTGAGTTTTGCTGAAGCAGGAGGCCACGAACATGAGCAACTGGCATTTTTTTAAAAGGGTGACAGTTTCAAGAATGCTAACATTTGAAATTGTCTCAGCAAAGGTAATTAATAAGAATTCATTAATTGCCTGTTCTATGGCACGAATAATCACCAACAGATTTTCCTTTTCTACAAATATCTCATTAATATGCCATAAGGAGGCCGGGGGGAAGCAGTGTTTTTAGGAGGATCTTAATGACTATCAGGAGGAGAAGAGACTCATAATGTTAATATATTCTCTAGTATTGTCCTTGCTTTCTAGACTTAAGATAACTTGGCATCCTACATGCCATTATTTGTAGGAACTGTTATTAGCAGCAGTAGTAGCATATCCATAACTTCTCTCTGTTTAGCTGCCTCTGTACAGCCTACGAAACTACCTTGAAGTTATTATAACTTCAATCTAAAAACTTTCCTTTGGGCTGAAATTCACTGTGTAAATTCCCTTTGGAAAGACAGGAGTCTTTAGGCATTAGAGCTCTTTCACACGCCTTGCACTGATAAGCAGCACTTCCATTAGTTCAGCTACTTTCTTTGTTTCTTTGTTTTTACATTCTTTAATTCATTCTCATTTCTCAGAAGAACAAGATCAAGACCTGAGGAGTGACTGCTAATAGGTCTCTCTACTTGCTCCAACACTTCCTCCTCAGAGAGCTCACTCTCCGTGCCACATCTATGCCTTGGCTACCTGAAGGGAGTTCCCAGAAGAATTTTTACCCTCCTCCCACTGTGAGCAGTAGGGAAATGGTTCAATGAACTCATGTAGCTTCCTGCAGGTGCTGTTTATCTGTCTAGTTCCCCTTCTTGTCTCTTGCAGTTTGCCCAGACTTTTTCTTAGCCATACTAATTACTGTCTCCCTTCAGTTTTATTTCTGGATATATGGTGACGATTTTTTCTGGATATCTGGTGATGATGTTTTGGTTATGTTCTTTATTTTACTTTCAATTTATTTCTCCAGACCTCTGCCAAATTTTTGAGGATAATGTGACAGGATTTCTGTCTTTCACTTTCTATTCTTATGCTTGTGGAAAGATGGATGTTCACAGAGGTCTGACACTGCTCTTCTTGAAGTCAGGGGCAAGCTGAAGCCATGAATATTGTGGGGCCCACTTGGTAGAGGCATAAACCAGAGCATGGCAGCATGGGCCCACTGGGCTCTGTGTCTTGACAGCAAAGCCTTGTCAGCAGCATTCACCTGAAACAGGAATAATTTTGTTAAAGTCTGACTCAGACCTGAGGTGCTGCCCTTTCTAACAAGAGGTCTCTGCTACCCTGCACTGACTATTCTATATCTGAAGTACTTCTGTTATATTGAGAAAAGGTTATGTGGAGTTATTAACTCCTCCTGAGAACTCCTCTGCTCTCAACATCATCTCTTTACCTCTCTGCTCTGCTCCTCTGCCCAGCAGACTCCTGCTCCATTTCACCCAACTCTGCACCCTGGCACTTCCTTATAGGGGTAAGCAGCAGATCCTGACACTACATTTTCTGAGTGGTGTAGATGATGCTTAGTGCACCCTAGATCTCTTGAATTTCTGTGATTTCATGTGCTCATAGTTTACTATACCAATACTAAGGCATACTGTATGCAAAATGTTTACAGGGCTGTGACTGGGCAGCAGGGAAAAAGGTGGGTTTCTTGCTTTGTCTTGGGGGGTGCTACTGTCAGACAAAACCATTCAGGAAGAGAGAATTGCTCCTGCTGCCCGGAGAGCAGAGTGTATTGAGCTGCCAGCAACAAGATGAGGCAAGTGAAAAGGGGATGCAACCTGGGAGGTGTCCAAGAGCAGATGGAGATGCCTGTACTGCCAGAATGCCAGAAAGGAGCTCTTCCCAAAGCCAGAGGAGTCCAGGGGAAATTTCTTGCAGTACAGCAGGCACCTCAGAGGTGTTCAGCTGAAAAAACAAGTGCAGAGGGAAGAACTCACTGTAAGTAAGAAAGACTTGCTGCCAAAGCTTCTATTTTAATCTGATTCTGCCAGGGAATTAACCTGTTACAGTTAACTAGACTTAAGTAGTTTGGCATTGTGCATCCCAACTGCAACCTAGCCCAGAAACTTCTTTATGGAAGCTGTTACTATGAAACAACTTAAAATGTGGTAAATAAAGTTATAAATCATAGGCTGACCAGGTGACATTTATGCTTCTGCCTTTACCATACATTATTCAGAACTCCTTTAGGATGAGTGAGCTGCAGTTCTTGTTTACTGAAACAGTTGCACAGCACTGGGATATGCTTAGTATTTATATGAGTTTCAGCAGCTAAGCATGTGATACACTGAGTAGATGCCGAGGGTGGGTGAGCTCCAGCTCCTTAACACCTGACAAGAAGGGCTAATGAGTTCTCACATTGCAACCAAGCCCTGGCAAGGATGTGTAGCACTGGCCCCAGGACTGTGCACAGCAACACTGACACCTGCAGCTGCTCTGTAGGTGGAGATAAGCATGAGGCTCCATGCAGATTCAGCACCCCATACCAAGTCACTTTAGAGAATTACACTTAGCATAACTCTGCCTAAAATCAATAGAAAACCAAACACATTATTTTATCTGAAGGTGGGAAAACTCCTACCACAGTAAGTAGTAAAGTGATTTACTTGTCAAAATATTTAATATGTATATTCATTAAGTATTAATGCCAGTGACTTTATCCATCACCCAACTGGTGTTTTTGCCCGAAGGCTGCTTTTATTCATTAGGTTATGGTTTCACATTACCACACCACTAAAAGCACATTTGATTTAAGAGATTCACACCTCCTCCCTCAGAAAATTATTGCACCCATTCAGTGGGCTGTGTTCTAGATCTGAGCCCTGAATTTACCGGGGTGACTCTGAAGATTTTAAGCTTTATTTCACAGAGCCATTCTGTGGGACAGTCATGATAGGCTTAAACCTGTACAGCTGCGTGAGGGGGAGTAATCTCTTGAGTAGGAAGATGAAAGAAAACAGGAAAGAGGGACCAGGATTATCTAAAACTGAGGGTGGAAGAACAATGTGTAATTGTAGTTGTACTCTGCTTAAAGCAAATCAAAACTGTTTTGTTGTATGATTGAAATTCCTGTTTTAAGGAAAGCTGTTTCAAAGCACAAATTGCAGCGATCTCTAAAAGCCAGTTTTAATGCCATTGTCAAGATATTATCTGCACAGATAATTTCACGAATTGCAAACTTAAGGTGAAGCCACTGGCAAGAAAATCTACTGCCCATAATAGCTACTCTGAAATAATCCTTGCATTCCAGGCTATGTTAGAGCAGAGGCAAGACCAGTCTCAAAACAAATGCATTAGACTGGTTAGATGTATTACTGTCAGAGATATGGCAAGGTACAACATTAATGACCTAACTCTATGATTAGGAGACAAAGTGAAAATGTTTAAGTTACCACTGAAGGTAGAGTCCAGCCAAAGACCATTGCTTCAAATGCTTACTCTGTTCAGACCTACTGAAAATCAAACTCTGCCAGTTTCAAGTTTCTTACACAACATCCAGAAACCAGCCTCTCAGTGTCCTCTAGCAGTTCAGTTCATAGCTGGTTTTTGTTTCAATGGTTTTCTTGATATCTTATTCAACAAAGTCTTACACCCTTTGGGCATACTTCTGTGTTATCTTTAAGATCACAGAACCCATTCTGAGTAGCATTCTCCTTCATCAAACATTGAATAATCCCTTTAAAGGCACATTTTCTAATTAAATAATTCCTTTGCTCAGCAGCTCTGTGCTTAGAGAAATACTATTTCAACTATGTATTAGTACAGTCAGTGTTGTACCTCCACCTGTCCGATCCCTCATCACAGTTCACCTCCACGAGGGCCTCACACCAGTATTGCAGCACACACCTGTGTGTGTTCTGAGCATGCAGAACACACCATATTGGCACTGCCACTTTTGTAAGGAAACAAAAGAGAAAATTTAACTAAAAAGGTATCTTCACTTCATTGCTGTCTTTATTGGACTGCTAGAGGCCTTATTCGAAACAAACAAAAAATAATCAACTGACAAGTCTAAAGAAATTACCCCACTGATCCTACAAGCTCTTCAAATGGGCAGCCTTGTTCCTGCTGATGGTCAAAACCAATACTCATATTTTTCAGGGAAGGTTTTTTCTTTTTTCTGCTGCTAAGAGGAAAAGATTTGCAGCTACACTAGCTCAATACCAATGCTAATTTTAGGAAAAGTTATCCATATTCACAAGATTGCTTATGGAAAAAAAAATCTGAAGAAACTGATGAAAGCATTTATTTCTGAAGGTTAGCAAGTATCAAAGCAGCCCCTAAGGGATGCCTTTGACTTTCCACAATCTGCAGTGAGTACTGCTTCTGCAATTTCCATTAAGCAGTCCTGTTTGGCTTTCTAATCATCTGGACTTCTTCCAGAAATCAAAGCCAAAGCTGAGATCCTCCTTTTTTGAAGGACAATGTCTTTTTAGCACACGCACCAAGTAAATTTTGAACACACAAAGCATTGAATATATAGACAGGTCTCAGAGTTTACCAACAGCCCATGAGAAAGCCAGACAAGTGTCACTGTTGTTACCAAAGTCACGAACATCCTTTTTTCTCTCCTCTACGACAGCACACCACCCAATGCCTCCCTGCTGCTGAAGCAAAGCTAACTGTCTCAGGCATTTTTAGAGAATCAAATCTGAAAAGCTGCTCTAGAACTATCAGTCCTGTTCTTACAAAGCATTTTTTATACCAACCTTCCTTCTCAATTTGCTAATTATACAATGACTTTTCAATTGGAAAGCCAAACAGTGCATTTTTCTATGGCACTATCCCTTGTTATCCCCCAAGATGGGAAATGCAGGAACCATCTAAATGAGAAAAGACCCAACACACTTCCTGTTTTTCCTAAGTGAATTCAACCTATTCTTACACCCTACCTCTCCTCCCAGTGTCCTCAGAGTAACTTCAGAGGCAATGCTGTGGGGCTGGGCACAGACACAGGCAACAGCATACTCTGGATCCCCTCCCCCCCACTTGGTACTTGGCTGATATTTTTCCATCCTATCTGCTACCATGCATTATGCACATTTACCTTTAGAAATTAACACACTAATGTGTAAGAGCTGTTCACTCATTCCTATTGCTGCTCTTGCTTCCAAGTCTTTTTGTTGAAAGAAAAGCCCTCAAGAGCAATACCCTGTGAAGTCTCTTATACAGCTGCCTCTCTTGGTTAGTGTTTCTTACTACCCAAGCAACCTTCAGCCTTCACTGTAAAAATAACTTAGGAGCTACCTCATCATTTGTTTATCCATCCTCCTTCTTTCAAGACTGGAATTCTAACAGCAATCATCTGAGCTCCTGCTCCTTTCCTGAGCCTGGCAATGTCCTAGTGTGAAGGACAATGTTTTCCCACTTTTCCTCATTCTGTATTCAGTCTTTTCTGGCCTCAGAACATCAGCCTGACAGTGCTGCTGGTAAGTAGTCTGCCAATGAGCACCTGGCCTCTTCCTTGTTCCTTCTCCTAATGCAGTTAAAAATCACAATTTTAGCTGTCTTTTCTTTTCAAAGATCAGTGTCCTTTCCCATCCTCCCATATCATACTCATTCTTTCTACCCAGATGACTCAATTGCCCCTTTTCTCTTTCCCGCAAGGTCTTTTCTTCTTCTACAGAAGAAGCAATACAGAACTTTGGGTTTGTTCCACTGAGTGGTTTCTTTCTCCTGATAGTCATGTTTTTCCTTTTGAGATTCTAGTTTTGATTTTTAAAAACACATTCTGCCTTTAGTTTGGGGTAAGATTCATGCCACTTAACTTGAGAGATCTCTAATTCTGTATCTAGCCTAAGAGACAGATGCTTACCTGAGGTCTCCTGGTAGTCTGCAGAGGGAAGAAGGACCTTCACAGAGCAATCCGTTCCCCTCTAAGATACTTTTCTAGAAGAAATAGGATGACTCACTGTGAAAGAGCCCAGGAGGGAAGTCTGGCTAGATGGGAATACCAAAACTGCTTGAAACTATGTTATTTTCATGGCTTTCCTCCAGCATACTTTCAAATCTGCCTCAGTTGCACTACTATCTTCAGCTTCACTTTAAATCCTTCAATCTTCTCTTCCATGAGGATCACCCGATACTTTAAAATCAGAGATTCTGTTGAATATCTCTTCAAGGAAGGTCTCAGAAACTCAAATCCCACCACCTTTAAGTATCCTCTCCTGGAAAATCTATAGCTCTGCTTCAAGATAGATGGCTCCCACTGATGTGGATTTCTTTCTTGTCCTTAAGACTACAGGAAGGAGTGATGAAAGCCCTCCAAACTTCCTACACTGAACTCCTACACCACCTTCCTTATTTCTTGTAAGATCAGTGTCATGGCAACTATCACTTCTCATCTTCCCTTTGTAAGCTGATGTATTGGTTTAGAGGCACACCATTACCAAGGCTCTTTATTTCCATTTCTCTAAAATAAGTTGTGTTGCTCTGAAAAGCCTGAAAGGTTTCAGCAAGTGATGAATAAAATAAGTAGTTCATGTATAAATTATAAATCAGCTATCACTACATTTTTAATGTATGCATCATGAACATATCTTTAGATGGCTTAGGTTAGTCAGAACTCTGGCATCTGCTTCCCAATCCCATATAAGTGATTCCTGTTCCACAGCTTGTGTCTGTCTAAAACACTATACATGAACTATCTGGACATGGCCTTTTCAACACTGTCTCCAATAAAGCTTTGTTGCTGCACAGGAGACTATCACACTCCACAGGAGTGACCACGGTGAGATGGCTTAAGGGAAAAGTGCTATTTGGTATTCTTGCATACTTCATCCACTTATCCACCCGTATTTTTAAGAAGATGATACATTAGAGGTGTCAGTGTAAATCAGATTACATGCTGATGAGAGCTTCTATTTGTCCCTACCCCCATGAAATCAGAGGCACAACACAGGCATTAGAGTGTAGACTTTAGTCACTGGGGAGTCAAATATGAAAGCCACCTGCTCACGGAGCTGTCTACTGCCTTGCAGGGGACATGGTAACATAGGCTACAACTCTAGAAATATAGCCATCTGAAGCTGGTGAGCTCCAGGCCCTTTCAGAATCAGCAAGCAATTGAGCCATTCCCTCTCTTCTCCCCCAAAGGCTGTCTGTCACTCACGCAGGAGCTGGCCAGCCTTCGCCAAGCCATCGGCTCTCGCCTCCCCACTTACTCCTCTTTCCGGTGAAGCTCCTCCTCGGACTCGCTAAGCCGCTGCTTCAAGGCTGCGATCATTTCCACGGCCACATCCACCTGCCTGCTCAGGGCCCGCTCTCGCCGCTGCACCTCCTGCTTCTTCTGGGACAGCTGCACGAACGCTGCCCGCACCTCCAGCAGCTCCGCCGTCTTCTGGGAAAGCTCTTTGGTAAGCTTGTCGATCCGCTTCTCGATCGTTTTGTCCACGGCCTCTACCATCCTATTAAACTTTTCTCTGACATGTGCCTCGAAGGAGGCTTTGGAATCAGTGGCCGGGAGGCTGGATTTGGAAACCTCTCTGGGAGAGACATAGTTGGCCAGGTAGGAGCCGGGCCGTTCCGCTGCCAGCTCCCGCGGCTGCTCGCCCTTCCCGCTCCCGCAGGACGCACCGGCCAAGTTCAGGTAGGGCCCCAGGGGCTGCGCGGCAGAGCCGCCGGGGCTCTCCGGGCTGCCCTGGGCTGCGGGCTCTGGCGGAGACACCAGCTCCGCGTCCTTTAGAGGGGAGAACAGGCTGCTCCTGGCCAGGAGGCTGCTCTCCTGGAAGCTGTGGCTGTACTCCAGGTGCACCCGCAGCGAGGAGAGGCTCCGGAACCTGGTGTGGTCGCCGCATCGCGGGCAGCGGAAGGGAAGGCTGACACTGCCGAGCGGGTCTGGCCAGGAGTGCCCGCCTTCATCCCGGGCTGTCTGTTGCATTCCTCGCCAGGAGGGAACAGCCCGCGTCCGCGCCCCACGGGAAACTTGGGAAACTTTCCCGGCGATTCCTCACGGGTACCGCGCCATCTACGCCTGGAGCCCGAGGACGCGCCCACCCGGCGCAGTGCTCCAGCCGCACGGCCTCGCCGCCTCCGCT
>VWYI01011710.1:17142-35936 GCA_013399455.1 Anthoscopus minutus | reverse complement strand
CAGGCGGGCGTGGGTGTCAGCAGCCGACGGGGGCACGATCTCGGGTCTGGAATCGCTCCCTTCCCCCGAACGACCTCCTCCTGACCCGCCTGCTGTGAGCACTTGGCTGGGGGCGTTCGCCGGGCTTTGCGGGGTCCCGTCAACACAACAAAGCAGTGAGTGAGCTGCGCGGGGTGCATTGGGGAGATGCTGAAGGATAATGCGATTTAAAGCACTTAAGCAGCAAGACAGGACTGGCGTATGGAAATAAGTATAATCTGGCCTTGGCTTTCTGAGAATATAATTATCTGTGTGATTTTAAAACTATATTTAAAAGACACAAAGTTTTGTGGGGTTTTTTATTTGTTTGCTTAGGTTTTTTTTAATATTACACCAATTTAGTCTCAGTATTTAGGGAGGGGAAGCAATAATAGTAATACTACAATTTAGAGTATGATGAATGGATGTCATACAGAACGCTTTGGGTTGACCTTCAAAGGCCTTCTAGTCCGATCCTCCTGCAATAAGGAGAAATATCTTCATCTAGATCAGGCTGCTCAGAGCCCTGTCCAACCTGACCTTGAATGTTTCCAAGGGCAGGACACCACATCTCTGGAAACCTGTGTCAGTGTTTCACTGCTTTCATTGCACAAAATTTCTTTCTATTATTTAGTCTAAATCTACTCTGGGTCTAAACCCATGTGATTGATGTTAGAGAACCCTGCCATTATGTCCTCTGAATAGGGAGATGTGCTTCTAAACTTTTTTATGCCATAGATAATGTGTCTATTTTATAAATATTTGGAAATATGAGCAAGGCTGATTGTAGAGTAGCAGCACTTTTAGGGGTAATAGTGAAATATTGCTCTTCCTAAACCTAGTCCTTGAAACTACACTGGTAATATGCTGCAGATTTTATTATTGCAGTGGGAGTACTGAAGTAAAGTTTAATTCTATACTAATATGTCTGTTCCTTGAGTGCAATATACAGACAGAGTCTTAAACATTGAGAAAATCTGAGCACCTTTGATGTGATTAAGACATTCCCAGTAAATTATTCACTAGATAATATATCAAAGGAAGTTACTCAAATAGCTTTTCAGAGCTTCAGCTAATCTCTGAAGTGTGTGGGCTACCATCCAGGCTGCAACATTTTGCATGAGCTAGTTGTCCTTTATTACCTTGCCTAAATGTGGTCATTTGCCCTTCTTTTGTCATCAAGCAGTACCAAAACCCAGAAAGGAGGTCAGGAGGTAATAACTTTGAACCATGTTTGCCTCCCAGATTTGGGACTCCTAACTGTTTCTTTGTAGAAGGCCAACATTGATGGAATGTAGTTATGTTTTGGTTCCCACTTTCTTGGCTCTTGTCCTCTAATGTCGATTATCTCTTTCTGTTTTGCCCATTGCCTCCCTACCTTCTCCATATCACAGGTACTTGGTGCTGATGCTCCAAGGTGCAGGTGAATGCTATACAACTGCAGTGACCTTAGCATGATGGGATGCTACCTGAGGCTTCATCTACATTTAGAAGAGGTGACACCCACCTGCCCTCTCCAGCTGACAGTCATGAGATCCCTCATGGTCTTAAGGAACAAAAAATATGGATGACTTAGAAGGAGCCCATTGTTCTGCAGCCTAAGCTACATGGTTTTGGCCAGTTAGATCTGAAATCAGGCAACATTTAGCCCCAGCAATTTTTCTGTCAAGATTTCTCAGGGTTTACTTGCACTCCAAGTATTTGTTTTGCTGGTTTGGGATCCAGCTCCTCATGTCTTCAGTTTTTGATTCCTGATGCTGTCATTTGGACGTCCAGTTCAGTCATTCTCTCAGCATTTGGATAGCAACACACTTCCTTTAATATACCAGTAACTGCATAGCAGTTTATAGCAGAGAATGTGCATCAGGCATTATATGCTTGAGCTTTATCCTCTCTGATTTAAATCTGGAGTGGGTAGAATCTACCCCTATCACTTACACAAAGCCCAGATTGACACAGCCATAATGTAGGACTCTGAAACTCTGCCAACTGCTGGGGAGGCATTATCCAGTTTATTTGTATACATCTTTCAAGATCTTTTTAAACACTTTGTAGTATAATTTCTGGAAAGATAAAAGTTCCTTAAATGAAAACAGCATGTACCGACCTGTTTGGTGCTGTAAGGAAGGAGGAATATTCATAGAATTCAGCTTTTTTTCAGGTAGCAGTCTATATCTGTTGTACAGGGTCCCATCTGACCTTAAAATAGGTTAATGCTTTCTTAAAGCTGATGATTCCACTTTATTGAAGGTAGATAGAAAAGGGAGTATTATAAAACTGGTGTTCTTTTCAAGCTTTACTGTACTTGTTTATCTTCTGATATTTTA
The DNA here is from genome assembly GCA_013399455.1 of Anthoscopus minutus. Lineage (NCBI taxonomy): Eukaryota > Metazoa > Chordata > Aves > Passeriformes > Paridae > Anthoscopus > Anthoscopus minutus. The sequence goes on along the minus strand of VWYI01011710.1, from coordinate 33,591 downwards.
TTGTTCTTAGTCTAAATGAGAAACATAGGTGAGTCAGTTTTGTTTTCACATGCCCAATGCTGACATGTTTGTGGGAGCCTTTTTATGTGGTGTAGAACCGGATTCACTATGATCACTTTGGCTACATTCAGCAGCCTCTGATTTCCTTGTTTATGTACTGGTTTGCTATGTAAAGGGGTGTCAGAAATTTTTGTCTCTCCCCTTCATGGCCCCACTCCCCACAAAGATCTTCATTGCACAATCTAGCCAGTTTATAGGAGACATGAATTTGCATGGAGTTACTTTTGGGGGAAGTTTGTGTGAACTATATATGGTTATATAAAAACACACAGCTGCATATCTGTTACCACCGTGTACAGATGGGATTGGGAGTTTAGCTCTGGCTCAGTCCCCACGTTCTGTAAAGCTTTGCTCGAAATAGGTATGCCTATTCAGCTCAGTTAATTTGTATGCTGGGAAGTGCTGTGTTTTTCTTGGTGTTGGAGTGTGAACCACAGATGCACATAACTTGAGCAGCTGAAACTTACCTGCATTTAATACTTGCCATCTTCCTGCTTATTGAGAGGAAGTAAGAAGTAAGTAGTAAAATCTGAGGAAAGACCTTAGAAACTTGAAAGGAGTATTTGAGTGACTTACATGGCAATGGATGTTACTACCTTTGCAGATGAGGATTGTTACTACCTTTGCATGCCGATATATTCAGGAATCATCAAAGATACAATGTTCATTTTGCTACCACTGGCATTCATATCCACACAGTAGGAAAGAGACTTTTGGTGATGCATTTAGCATACTGATTAAATAGCACTCTGCTTGCAGGGAGAGTGAACAGGAAGGACGAGAACATGAATATATGTGTTGAGTTTGCAACTGTTTGGTGCTGGTTAGTTGTTGCCTTCTCCTCCTTTTGAGGGGGACTTCAATCTGGATGTCAGTCTTCCATCTTTTGAAATCATACATAAAGTCAAGTGTGCGTTTTTAAATGAGTTGTCACAGAATCAAGAGAGGCATCATGCTGCAAGACTGCCCTTGGTCCTGCAGCAGCTTATCCTGCCTTGTTTGCCATCAGCTTCCAGCCTTCCTGCAGGCTTTCCAAACTCATTATTGTCCTGATAGGAAAGCCCTGGCTGGAGATGACTTCAGAAAGTTGTTGAGCTTTCCTCCTCTCTACCCAAACTGTTGCATGCTCTTAAGGGAAAATAGAGAATGAAGGGTTCTCTTGTAGGTTGATTTGCACCATTTAATCCAAAGGTGGTGAGAGTTCTCAGGTGTTAGATAGCTATGGACATATTTTCCAAAAGGCAGGAGAAGACAGGCTCTGGGGAGGAGTGCAGGAGTTAGGAGTAGATATGGCTGGAACTTTAGCCATTTTGATTTTTCTACCAAAAGAGCGACTTAAGTTAGTTAGGAGGATAAAGAAAATATAACTAACTCTTCTTGAGAGGAAAAGCTGGGGGAACTTGCCTTCCAGCCAAGTGGTTCTTTACTGTACTTTTTTTGAAAGGGAAGAGGAACATACCTAGTTTCCAGTGCCTCTTCTCCAGAGGTCAAAAGTCTAAGCTCTGAGTTGTAACATTCATGAGAATAAACTGGAGCCTTTTAACAAAGCCATTTCACTTCTGCTTCTCATGTGAGCAGGAAACAGTGTAGCAGCATGTCTGTCTGCAGCACTGGAGCTGTCAGGTCTGGTACTCCAGGACAAGTAACAGCAACTGGAGAGGGTCAGGACATCACTGCTGGCAGCAAGGGACAAATTTAGTATGGCTCTCCGAAGAGAATGTTTTATATGGCTGCAACAAACTGGCCTACTGTAAGCCAGCTCCCAGCTGCACATGAGTTCCTGCTCAGAATTAATTGTGGGATTAGCTACCAGGTTGCTCATCCCAGATCTCTTTTGAAATGAGAGTAAATCTGCAGGAGAAAGGAATAATTTCTTTTTGTAAGAAGATGCCCCTTCAAAAAAGGAGACTGAAAAATGGCAAAAAACTTGTCAGAATATCTTTAAAGCAAGATTTCTCCCTACAGCAAAGCCTTTCCCTCTTTGGGACTTATAAAAATATAGATATTTTTCTCCAAAGAAAATAAAAGCACAAAGTCTGCCATCAAAGCAGAATTTCAAGCTATTTCATGCAGACAGCATTCTTTCTTACAATGGGCACCACATGGTAAGGAGCATTACTTTTACAAGTTTGTATCACATGGCTTCCATGTTTGAGGAAGTATGCAAAATAAACCACGCTGATTTTCCAGCTGGAAAAAGTACTCAAAATAGCCAAAAAAGCCTGAGAATTGCCACCTATATCTAATTAGCTGACTCGATGCCTAGTCCTATGTGCTTGGGTGTTAGAAGTTCTTAATTCACATAAAAAGAGACATAAAAAGAACAGTATTAAGATGTGGTGGCAAATTCAGTCCTCTGTAATATTCCAGCACATGGGAGAGCAGCTCCAAGCCCTGTGGGAAGCAGTGGAGCTGGCCTTCCCCTTTCCGCTGCATCCCTGGCATCTGTGCCAGGACTCCAAGAGTTCAGCGGTCACTGAGAGGCAAAAAAATCACATGGCTCAAGAAATAAAAGGCCATCTAAAGGTCAGAGATTACAAATCCTAAGGTCACCTGGAGGTCAAAGGTCATAATAGGGAAATGTAATGTAAAGGTTGCAGATCAATGTAATGCAGAGGTCAAAGGTTTAAAAAGTCCTGGTGCTAAATGTTGTTACAGGGGTCAAAGGTAACAACAAAGGAGAAGTATCATCAAGGGGTCAAAGGTAACAAAAAGCCAAAGGTCATGGAAAAAGCCAAAGGTCATCCAGAGCTCAAAGGTGATTTGGGGCCAAAGGTTTAGCACACAGGTGCCAGATGAGAGACAAGACGTTTCTTTTCTTAGATCCAGTTCTTATAAACCCCTTCTTGAACTTCTGGACACAGTTCATCAGAAGCCTGGCTCAGACCCTCAGGCATCATGGTAATCTGAGCATCACACCTCACCCAAGACAGGCAGGGAATAGGAAACACATTCCTGCCTCTCAGCTCTGTTTCTCCATACCCTGGAAAGGAAAGCCCAGCCACCTGTGGCTGTCCTCCTCCAAAGAGCACTCAGGAAACCAAAGAAAGCAAGTGCTTTTCCCCTAAGTCATTCTCCTGCCTAGTCCTGCTCACGTTGGAGACTGGTGGCCCTTGATGGCATGTGCAACACCAGAATCCCAACAACAGCAGTAGCTGGGCAGATGCTGTCTGAGACTACCCCAAAGATATTCCACTTTTTGTCAGAAATTGCTAGAGATTGGCTCATGGATGAGGATTCTGTAGCTTTAAGATCAAAATCTGTTGTGATGGTAATCTATTATTAAAGCTAAAATATTTTTGGGGGGAGCACTTTCTAACATGGCTGATAGTAAAGCCCCAGTAATGGAAGAGAAGAATCCACAGCTCATCCCATTTCAGTCTCATTTTATTTGGAAATGTTGCTTGTTCCCATATTCTAGGCAGGTAATGCTATCACGTCATCTTAAATGGTTTCGGGATCAACAGGAAGTGACAGCACAAGCAAAGAAGTTTCCATACAACATCTGGCCCTACAAATACATCAATTCAATTCCACAAAGCTCACAGTTCTTCCATTACTGGTCTTTATGGAAATTAAAATATCAATATGAATGATGATAGATTTTTGACGTGTCCACTGAAGTTTCAATTAGCAGAACAATTGCCAAGTGCTTGTTAGAATGAAGCATTGGAAAGACAGAACCTCAGAAGGTGTTTGTGGTCCTTTCAACTCAAATTCATTTCATTTCAAATTTTAATTCAATTTCAAATGTCCTTTAGGCATTTTCTGTATTCAGGTAAGAATTTTTAAATCATAAAGAAAATACCATTACATTTCCTATGTAGTTACTAATATGACTTAGAATTATTTTATTTAATTTTCTTAAGTAAAATCTCAAATTCATGTCAGTTCCTACAGCCAGGGACTTCAATGCCACTGAGAATTTGCCATGTTACTTCTGATGCCTACTGGCATAGGCTGCTTGGTCTTTGCTGTCACATATCAACAATCCTAACATATGACTTTTAAGTACCACTACATTTGAGGCACTTTTCTACCTATGATAGTGCAGTAACTCAGAAGGAACACAAAGGAAAAGTATACTGAAAAATACCTAGACTGTGAAGCATACAGTACACAGCAGTTCTTTCAAAAGGAGCAAAACCAATACTAAACAAGAGGAAAGGAATAAAATGTCAGTTTGGGCAATAAAAGGTATTTTATTCTCTGTTTACTATTAAACAATGGTAATAAATTCAAATCAACAGGGAAATCTTAGCTTGGATTCAGAAGAATACTGACAAAACTTAGTAGAATGCTACAAACTTTTCTGTAGCTTGAGTGTAGTAATTTCTATTCCCTGAGAAAACTTGGCTCTGCAGTGTTTCACATTGATGTCATATATTAAATGATTCCAGATATTAAATTCCCATCTGCTCAGGGTACCTGCATCCCAAATATCACTTAGGGACACAGAAGACAGTTCATACTTGTGTCTTTAATGTCATCTGAAAGTATATTGATTTTATTGGATGCTTAAAGACAATTCTATTCCTTCACACTCTTTCCTCTTTTGTCTGATATTCATGTGAGCAGTTCACTTTCACATTTGCATTACATGCAAAGATTGGGGGATCAGCTATATTGCTGTCCTGGGACTGAGTAGGCTGAAGGCTTCTGCTAGGTAGGACTCTGAATGGGGGCATGAATGAAACTTTCAGAGTTACTGGAGAGGGGCTCACTCAAGCCAACAGGCTTCCTTTATGATAAAGAGAAGATACGATCTACAAGAAAGGGACAAACTCAGAAGAAAAGTACAGAGCACTCATTAGTTCCTACATGGTAGTGAGATAAAAGAGCCTTGTGTTTTCCAGTGTTTTAGCTTTGCTGGTAACGTGCAGTTTTCAGATGGCAGCCAAGCCATGCTCAAACTGGACAGGAAAAATTATATGGCTGCACACCTCTTTTGGAGTCTTCTGCCTCTTTTGTCTCCTCTGCAGCAGGCTGCATGTGGAAAGGACAGAAATCTGTTAGATAGGGTGAGATTTACCTGAATATGAAGGCAAGGCATTGTTTGTCTCTCGTTACAGCCCTGCTCTACCCTAAATGGGAAGTGCTGGGCAATGTCTTCCTGCAGAAATGCTGCAGAATTTTATTTCTCTTGTTATAATGAATGCTACCCTTTGGAATTGCTAAATCTACAGTGTTCAGAGCAAGGTGATGGACTGTCTTTAATACCACTTTGATGGCCCTGCCTGTGACCATGCCTCTCAGCCATGCGAGAAGGTTCTCTCAAATGGTTTTATGCACAAAAAAGATTCTTCTCAAAAGAAGGCTTTGAAGTCAATGACATATTCTTATTCACAGAGGCTAAAAAGTGCTATGAACTAAAGATATATATGCAGATAGCAAACAAATAAACTGTGCTCTAGATAATTTAACAGATACGTATGCTTGGAAAAACTGAATAAATAAAAGACAGTCCTTGGGAAATATTGTGCTCCTGCCACTGCCCCTTGTGCAGTGAACATAGATACATTTACAGTTTGAAAGATAGGTAAGAGTCAATATGCAAAAAGATTCATGAAAACAGATGTTTTCACATACGTGCCTATATCTCGGGCATTAGGTCTTGAAGGCTGTATGACCAGACACTTCTAGCTCCATCTGAGTCTGGGAACCAAAAGAACATGTGTTCACCAAAGGAAGAAAATGTCTTGTGCCATGATGTTTTCTATCTTTTCCTCAAGTTTCTTGCCCCTAGAATGCTGCTAACTTTATATCACTTGCAGCCAAGGATGCTTCAACAAGGAGCTGGAGCAGAGCCCAAACTGATCTCATCCAAATGGGGCTTGGTTCCATCTTCAAACTGATTCATGCCTATGTTAAACTCAGGTGAGTCTTCCCAGCATGCCAAATTCCCCATGCCATTTCTCTCCAAGACTTACATGAAAACTGCAATGCTACCCAGAATTAGAGTCTGCTGCCCATTCTCTTTTGCAACATTTTGTCCCAAACTCGGGCTATTTGTATCAGTAAATTTAGTTTAGAAATACCCAGAGGTGAAACCATTAGTAACAAGAGAATAATTAATTCCTTACAAAAATCTGATCCCTCAGGGGCATAGCCTGGAGGAGCTTGTTTGCCATGGATGACTTTCTAGCCAGCTATTGAGATGACTGCCAGTAAAGTACTTGGTGGCACATAAACCATTATAGTGCCAAATATGTATGAAACTTACTACCTCTAAAATTGTCAAAGAAGTTCAACCTAGTGATATCATGTCATAACATAATTTGAAATGGATTCCTAAAAAACTGTGTGACTAGGGTGGTAATGAGAAAAATCTGTTTAAATTAGTAATGTGTGCACTGCCTGCATGAAAGCTGCCAATGAAGTTCTGGGTGCTTCAGTGCCTGGTGGCGCCAACTGGCTGTTTAAATCCATTCAGCAAGAGTGTGTACTTGTCTGTGTAGCAGGCAGATGTAGGAACATGTGTGTGTGAAAGAACTTGTCCCTCACAAAAGTGTTGTGAGAGAGCTGTACTTAGGGAGAGAGACTTTAAGCAACACAAGGGGCAGATAAGATGCAACAGCTCACTTGTATCTTTCAAAGCTCCCTCCTGGACTGGTGTTTTAAAGATGGAAGTTAATACACTTCTGAAGGGGACTGTATGACAGAGCAACGGTATTTAAAAACAATTAAGACTCTGTTGTGAGTGTCTACACTATGAAATAAATTAAGAAAAAATAGTCTTCATGTTAGGTAGTGGCTTGCTTTTGCTGGTGTTTTCTCTCACCAAATACAATGCCTTATCTATGTAAGCAGGGTGACTTAGTGTTGCAGAGATAGTTGATGGACAGGGAAGACATTCCTCTATGGGGAAGGAATAAAAGAAAGCAGAGGTTTTAACTTGTTTGTTAAAACAGCCTTAGTGCACAAACACTGTTAGCAAAAACGTACTTGGATTATCTTGAACTGGTCTCCTTCTGTATCAGACTTGGATAACTTCCTCTCTGGGTCTGCATTAGCTTTTTAAAGAACCTGTTATAAAAAATGTACTTTCTGTTTTTTGGTTTTCCTTTAAACATCCTGATTGCTTTTTGATGACACTGTACAAACACATGGTTAGAATCAAGTGCTATAAATAGCTTCTTAGAACTAAAATTGATTTTTAGATAAGAAAGTAAACATATCTATGTGTGCAAGTCATGCAAGCAGAACTAGTTATTTTTATTCTTCTATGAAATTGTCTGTAAAAACATGAGGTGCTATTTATTGTTACCATAATTTTAATTTAAAATGCTCACAGAGACATGAAGTGTTGTCACAGCTCATTTAACAGGCTGTGAAATGGTTAGAAGGATGATAGAAATATCTGAAAAACCAACCTCAGGTAAAATGTAGTTACTCATATTTCCTACTCAACCCCCAATTTTTCATAATGATGAGTAAAAATGGGTGATGTTGTTGGGCAAAAAAATATTATCATTAGCAAGAAATTTTTCCTTCTCACATTGAGGAAAACACATGCGCAGCCCTTTCATCCCCTCCCCATGGTTTGACTTTGAGGGGAACTGGAGTAGGGGGAAAAAATAGCTGGGCTGATTTCCTTCAGTGCAGCTGTGGTAAGCTTGAAGAGAAGGTGTGCTGCCCATCACTTCAGCCATGGGGTGTTCACAGAGTCCTTTGCAGCAAAATCCTCTTCCCTTGGATCCTTCTACCCTATGAAAATTTTATCTAAGTCCCTCCTACATGTGAATGGGCAATTTCCAACACCACAGTGATTCCTGTATAAAAGATGTAGTCTGACTTTAGGTTTATTCTCCAGGAACTGCCTTACATCCCTGTTGGGGATGTAACTGGGGATGTGTTGGGGTCCCAGTATTGGCTGTGGTGTGGCAAATACTTTTTGTTGCATTATGGCTCTTTTAAGGTTTCAAGGAGGCAAGTTATTTCACAGTGCTATTACACTCTGGGGGGCAGACGAAGAGACTGGATTTAGGGAGAAGTTTGGTGGAGGCACAGGAACTAGGGATGCTGAGAATAGAAAAATTATCTGGCAGTTCTAAAAACTTAAATCCTTTTATCCCTGTGGATGCATTTCTTTAAGCACTTGAGTGGATAAACTGTTCAGTGTTTTTTCAAGTATCTGTTTCTGTTAGAAACAGGACATAATTTGCAAGCCAGATTTTCCTTAAGGGCCAGAAACTTAAAACCTCTGACAGAAATTCCCAACCAGAAATGGTTATTATGTTGCACATATCAATAAATATATTTATAGTAATCAGACTTTTTTTTTACTATGCTATTTTCATGAAATAACATTTACCTTAATCCTTCTTGATTTGGCTTACTCTTTCTTGGCCTGATCTGTATGACAAATGCCCATTTATGCAGCTGGAACCCAACTCACAACTTAGAAAAATGCAGAAAAACTACAGCTTTGTGGCAAGGCAGGAAAAAGTAAGGAGCTGCAGATGGTCGTAGCCCCAAGTGTGACTGGGAAAACTATTAAGACAAACCAATCTTGTACTAATGAGAAACATTTCTTAGGGCAAAGGTAGAGTTTGCAGTGAAGTATAGATCCCTATCCCTGCTCCTTTGAATATCCTCCCTGAGACTGGATCAAAACAATCCAAATAGTGTGTGAAATGCAAAGAAATTAATTTACACTGGGCTATTGTGCCTCAGTTATTGGGACAGCTATCACCTCAAGATATGCAGTGGTAAGGGTTAGTCGCTATTTACTTCCTTAACAATGCTGCAGTGCAAGGGGAACTCAAGTGCAGATGGCTGCACAGAGGGCAGCTAATGTTGCTTGGTCTCCAGAGCACATTGTTTTGCCATTTTTCTCTTTCTAGATACCTATATTCCAGTAGTTGGAAAAATCAGACCAAACTACAAACTTTCATCAGATGGAGATTGTTTCCAAATATTGTATTCTGCAGAGATATTCTATATTGTGTGGGAAAACCAAAGAAACCATCTGCAAATACTCAGCCTGGTTCTACCTTCAGGGAAAAAAAACAATGCCAATCCCAAGAGCTAACTGGAGAATTGCTCCTTTTACCTGGGTAACTGCTTATCAGAAGTGGGCTTACACTTGCCTGGGGAGGTGGTGGAGTCACCATCTCTGGTTGTGTTTAAAAAAAAGACTGGATATGTCACTTGGTGCCATGGTCTAGTTGAGGTATTAGGGCATGGATTGGAGTCGATGATCTTGAAGGTCTCTTCCAACCTAGTCATTCTGTGAATTCTGTGAATACATCTGCTCTTACAGCAATAGGTGGAAGTCCTCTGTCTATCAAAAGGAAGATGCTTTTCTGACATTATTTTCTCATATAGGTGTTTATTACATTGGGGCTGCAATTTTGGACGCAGGCACACAACACACGGAAGGCAATGCAACACAACTGAAGTTTATTGTTGGGCGCCCCCTTTTGTAGGGAGTTCAAAATTCCCGTGTTTGAACATTTGATTGGTCGAGGTCTCAGCACCGCCCAGCTCCCTGGCCAATGACATGTCTGCATTCAGGGTTGAACGGGATTGGCGGGGATCCCCTCTTTGAGGCTGAATCTTAACCTATCATTGCCTCACCTGGGGACTTGTTTACTTCTACTCTGTAATGAAGTAGGCTGGTCAAATTTGGTTTCTTGTAATAGCTAAATTTATCTCTTCAGCTTACAGAACAGCTGTAGCTGTGACAGGAGTTTAGATTTGTGATATTCTCAGTGCACCTATTCTTCATTTCTGATTCAAAGTGGCGATCCATTAAATGATGCAGTGACTTCTCACTTGCCTGTGCAAGATCAGTTATTGGGAAATACCCTAACAGGCCTAACCCTGAAACCGGAACACAGAGTGCCCGGTTAGATTCTCCCATGACACAAACTGATGACTTTACCAGCACACTGCCTAGTAAACATTTGGATGCAGCTGTCTCAGATGGATAATTTATGCACCAAATGCCACCTGCAGTAAATGCCCAAGTAATCAAACCAGGACTCTGTAACCAACAAAGGCATCCTGGTAAAAGGCATGATAAGGAAGTGACAGTGCTGAATAGCTAGGAAAACTTCCTGTATTGAACACCCTAATAATATGGAGCTGAAGGGACCTCTTTGGGTTTAAATAGCAGTGATATTTTTGTGTAATCATTTTTCTGTGTGTAAAAATGTCCCCCTGTTAGGAATGGATCCAAGCAGCCAATTTCAACCACCTTTGATTTTAAAAGGAATTAAAGATCACTTCATTCGATTAACAGCTGAAAGATAGAAAGTGGAATAGAAAAGACAGACCACATACATTTCTAAACTTAGGGAAAGGCTGTGTTATAAATGAGGTGCCATATGTCCAATTTAATAAACCACAAACTTAAAATTTAGCAGTAATTTTAATTAAATAGTAATTTTATATAAAAGGTTACAATCCAATATAATAAAATAAATACAAAATAATTTGGCAGTGGTTCAGACAGAGCATAAACAAAGCCAACCAGGGTATGGGGGAAAGGTGTTCTCACCCGCCCTCATGTACGAAGACAAAGAACTCCAAACACAATTTATATACTGTATGCTAATACATATCCATCAATATCTCTCTATAAATCTCCTATTTTTGATTCGTAATATCTATGTCACTATACCACACAGTGCATGCTCCTGTTGTTGCTAGGGGGTCTTCTTTACTTTTCAAGGGTCTTTTGGATGAAGGCTGAGGTGTTTCTCTCTGTTCTCTTGATAATCTGGCAGGTGGCATGTGCACAGTAAGCTTGGTGTTATATAAATAAGCACTATGTTCCAATTAAACCTTACTTATTTCAAAGATAAGACTACTATTTTAGATTCTCTTTCTGGAGTTGTCTCAACTTCTTTCATCTCAAGGTCTGTCCTGCTCTGGGAGTTGTCTTAACTCCATCTTGATGATGATTTTGGTTTAGGAGTCTTCCTAACTTCATCCATCCTAAGGCCAAGTCCAATTCTTGTATCCTGTTTCTCACAAGTATCATCTACAAAAATACCCCATCTGCTTTGTAATGCTAATCACATATACTTTTCCAATTATTTTCCCAAAATATTGATACAATTACAATTTAATCAGCACAAATCACATCCATATATCACAGCTGCAAAACTTTATGCTTTGTAAGACACTGTGTCAACATTGTCTTCTCAGCTGGAGAAAGGCTTCTATTGAAGCTGTCAGTCACCTGTGAGGATCTTTATCCAACAGGATACTTCTGATGGGGTTGATTCTGTACCTGTGAGGGAACCATATGTGAATTGGCTTCAAAACCAATGGCCCTGGTCTCCCAAGCAGAAACAGAAGAATACATGTGACTGGTACATCTCGGTTAGTCACTCATCCAATGTCTTGTGCATGGGCAACTTTAAGATGGAGAGGATGATCAAACAGAAGTTTAAAGTCATGCAATATTTAATTTGACTGTTAAGGTTTTCAGGTTTGATCTCAGGAATTGTTTTCATATAAAGTTGGATTTTATGTAACTTACTATTTCTGTTATAAAATTTGAGTGCATTTATCTCATATGGTGATTCAAAAAGTCTACATTAATTTAATCTGAAGGCATTTCAATATAGTATTGACATCACGAATACTGAGAGGAGTCAATTTCTAGCCTCTCACCTGGAAAAAGGAAATATAATTCCTTGTACTTTCTCAACCTTCTACAGTTTCTTTTAGAAATTCTACAGGAACATGCAATGATCAACAAAATAATTAATTGAAGCACCTTGGTATCAGTGTTTAGTTGATAGCATCATACAGAGATATGATCCCAGTGCCATTGGGAGCACTATAGCAGTTGAAGGAGAACTGCAGAACATTAAAAAATCTTGAGCAGAAGATGAACAAGTTTTCAGGGTAAAATTAATCTGAGAACACCTGAAATAGTAAGAGTTTATTCTAAGTTGTTCTGGGCTCTCTGTCTAATTATTGCAGAAAGATAAGGGTGATGCATCCTAACTGACTTAGGCACCTGCCTGTTATAGGATGACATCTTCAGTAATTGGCTCCATGACTACCTTAGAGAAGATACCTACTTCACACTGCTCAGTTACTTAAGATGGAGCCTACAAAATTTTCTCTTGCCATAATTTTCACCATGATAGGGTTAGGCTTTAGCTCCCTGCCAGATGATTAATTTTCATCTTATCCAATCAAAACTGAACCTGAGGTGCATTACAATAAGGTAGTTACCCATATTTAATTTGTTTTGTAGGACTACATGTTGACCTTCTGCCCAGCTAAGAGAATGGAAAGACTTTCAACTGACCTCATCAGGCTGAAATGAAGAAATGAGTTACTGACTTACTGAGGCTCCAGTAAGTGGTCAGGTAAACACCCCTAAATTCCAGAGTCTCTGACCATTTCACCAGTCTATAGTGGTCACATACCATGGCAGTCAAAGCCAGTGGCAATCAGAGGGAACAGTTTGCTCTTCAGTTTAAAATTAAATAAGTAGTCAGTTATAAAAAGCTTTTGCAAGTTATTTCCCACATGTCCAGTACAAATCTTCATAGATTTCCATTTAGGATAAATCTGAAGAGGAATTGAATGCATTTCTACTGGCACACTCTGATGATACTCAAGGAGTAGGTGTAGCAAGCTGTGGGAACTAAGAAATTAAGAAAAGTACTTCGGTGCTGTCAAGAGTAGGTGTAGTCATTTTGTACCTGCTAAACCAAAATGATTCACCTAACATTTAAAATAATATGCTGATCTAACACTAGAGCAGTACAGTGATTTAGATAGACAATGATCTTTTATCTGCTATCCAGTTTCCCTAATACTAGAAGGAAGCCAAATGCTTTGCAATGCAAATCAAGTGGCAAATAAAAGGATGGTGTGATTCATCTGAAAAAAATGTTTCAGTTAAGAAACCCCAGAAGGCAGGATATAGATCCCCTGTTTAATTCACCCTACCCCCTTCTGACTTCTCTACACTAGCAGCAATGACTGTGCAGGATTTTCCTTGTTTTGCAGGTTGTGCCTTGAGTTTCCCTGCCTTTCAGTGGAGGTTTGTCTGGAGAAAAAAACATGGTTACAATGCTTCCTTTTTTTGTTGCTGTCTGCTGCATTTATTCTTCAGTTAGGAAGCAAGCAGAATAGTTTGTTACTAGTTGAATCCCAAATCTCTGGCTAATGAAGATGGCATAAAGCCACCTTTATTTCAACTTAGTTTCTGTGCTGTAACAGCAGCAGGAGAGCTTTGTTGGAACTAGACGTGAAGTGTGGAAAGAACATCTCACCTCATTCTAATCCTGTATAAATGCCTTTTAAAGCCTCAGTCTCACATTCCCTTAAAAGCTAATACTAGAAGTTTGGTGAAATGCTTAATTTTTTAAATTAAGCATCTGACAGATCCACACAATTATGAAGCCCAATTTTGTAATGAAAAAACCTAAAATGTCTAGAAAGTGAATGCAACGGAAGACCAAAACAGAAGCAGGTGCAAGAATATGAGAAGCCAGACTTTGCAGAAACATGTTCCTAATGTACTGGAAAACTGGACATTTGAACCAGCTGAAAAGCAAGTATGCATTGAGCTTGAGATGATACTATTTATGTTGCTTAGGGCTGAGTCCTACACATTTAACTGCCACTGATTTCTTAAGGGTTCCAATTCAAGTCAGTGTCAGTAGGAGTGTGTAAGGGGTGGAGGCACAGGCTCCTAATGCTACTAGCAGTCACATTTATTAAGACTCAGATTTGCTGAACAGACTGTACTGCAAAACCATGCTAATTAGCATCTAAAATTCTTGGACAACTGCCACAGATTCCTGGGAGCTGCCTACACCACCAGAAAAAAATGGTTTTAGAGATGCTGATTGCCTGAAATAATTTGGGTCATAACTTGTGCTTTTGCAGTGATTTTTATTGTATCCATGTAGTTATCCTGGCTTTTGAGAAAACCCTGTTTGTGCACACCTGAGAGCTGTTCTCAGGAGTCTTGGAGGCAGTGCTTCTGCAAAGATTGAACCAGTGGGTGGGTTTGTTCTAGAGTCTAACCCAAACTTCTTAGGATGATGCTGGCCAGGAAGTGTTCCAGTGTGTCTTTTTCACAGATTGTATTAATTGTCCATGTTAGTGCACTATTTGATGGGTTGAAGGGATTTTGGCAAGGCAGAGTTACAGTAATTAATTTAATCTTTGTTTATCTATACAGTAAGTATCTATACAGTATTATTTGCAGCTGCTCCCATAGTTGACATCAAACTTATCAAAGAGTTTCAGCCATTCACTCAAGGCTGTAGCCTCACTCAACTTCAGTCAAGCATCAATTCAACGATAATACAGTTCAGTTAACCTGAGACTTTCACCTGTTTGGTTAAATTCCACTCCATCACATGTTACTGTTTCTAGTTTTCTTCTGTTGCCTAGAAAATTACCTGATTTTGGAGGCTCTAATCCCATCCCTGACTGATTCAGGAGAGGCCAGACCCCACTTTAAGAGAGATGCCATACTGTAAAGCAAAAGGGAACTCTGATTTGTCATCTCATGTTCTCCCCTCATTTGGTGGATTGCTTTTGCTATATCCAAAATCCTGAACTCTGCAGCAGAGGCAGGAACTCAAGGCCCATCCTGGGTTCATGAAGCACCAGGATTAGGTAGAGACTTTCCTTTCAACCTCCCTCAAGTCTACTCTTAAATATATTGGTGTCCATATGCAGCTCCTAGTATCATACCTTGGTTAAGCAAAAGCCTTTTGGCTCCCTGATGGGATTTCTCCACTGAACAAACTGGACAAAGACTTATTTTGAGAAAGTCACAGTACGTAAAGAACAGGAGGGAGTATCTATAAACAACAGGAAAAAATATAGCATCCATAAATATATAACCTGGGGTAGTGTTACGAAGTAGAACGATGCAGACTCCCCAGGCAGGTGCAAGAGAGAGCCCTTTATTGCAAAAATCAGGTATTTTAAACCAGTTGGGCCTTTAGTTACATGGGCCATCAGTTACATTCCAATTAAGCACAACAAATGTAATTCAACCAACCACCATAAACCACTGAAATATGAACACGTAATGGTTATATAATTTGTTTTTCTACCTCTAATATAGTTGAGTCACTTTCCCATTGTCCTTTTCTACTTAGCTGAAGTAACAGGCCTGAGCCATGATTTTGCAAGGCCCTTATTTTGTAAGGTTTTACCTACACACAGCAGGGTAGGTGCTTCCCTACGTGGTATGTGCCTACAGTTGTAGCATGTGCCATGCCAGTGGTGTGAAGAGGACTTCAGGATGGCATGAAGAAATTTAAGGAATATCTGAATGCCTCTCCTTGCCCTAAGAAACATAGCTCAAGATGGAGACAGGAACTCCTGAACAGCTGCCTCTGCCATTTCTTCCCACTGGAGGGAAGCAGAGCTCCCTGTCCTCTGCCTTGCACCAGGGGATACATGTTTGGTCCAGAAGTTTATGATTTTCCTTCAAGGCTACCCTGCTGCGTTTGTGCCCCAATTGTAAATGTCAGGGGTCCAGCTGAACTGCCAAGCAACTATATGAAATCCTGATGAAGCAATGAGGCTTTCCAAATTTTCCCTCCTAACTGCATTTTCTTATATTTTAAATAAGCATATGTTAACCTGGAAACTTCTGTCTTCTGTAGAAAGCTGTTAGCAACACTGTATATCTCACTCATTCCAGCACATTTTACTTCCCACAAATATTGACAACCCAGTGTGAAGCAATGAGGATCTGTGCTTCTGGCCATCACCTGCCAAGGAGGAATTCATACAGGAAAGCCAAGAAATCAGGGATGAGGAATGGATGAGAGACACTATTTGGCTCATTTGTTTCATCTGCCGAAGACAAACAGAGCTGCAAAACTGACAGCAGA
Organism: Anthoscopus minutus; assembly: GCA_013399455.1. Taxonomy (NCBI): domain Eukaryota; kingdom Metazoa; phylum Chordata; class Aves; order Passeriformes; family Paridae; genus Anthoscopus; species Anthoscopus minutus. The sequence goes on along the minus strand of VWYI01011710.1, from coordinate 17,680 downwards.
AGAGACAGAGATGACTCCCATTCCTCTCCAGTCAATCTAGTGAATAATTAATGCACTTTTACTCATTATATAACAGTATACTTTTAACAACACGTGCTACTAGCGCAGCTATTGAAGTACCATCATATTAAAACGCATAATTAGATGAACTGCAGGAACCCAAGAACATGGTTAAAAATTCATGGCATGCTTTGGAGCACCATTGGTTGAGCACTGTGCAGCCGTCGGGAAGCTGCCATGAGCCGCTCCCTCCCGCTCCCCGTGAGCATTCATCAGAAAGAGGTGGTACCGGCCTGTTTCAGGAAAGTAAATTAATGAGGAAGAAAGAAGCCAAGAAATGTCCTGTCCTGGCCTTTATTACTGGCACCCGCTTTTGTGGCTAAACATTAGAGGGCTGCCGCTGCCGTCAGTAACAGCCCACAGGCCCCGAGGCGTTATCTCCACGTTTCCCAGCACAGCCTTTCCAGCCGCCGTCCCGCGGGGCGCTGGTGGGGCCGGGGGCGGGGCGCTGGTGGGCCCGGGGGCGGGGCGCTGGTGG
>VWYI01011710.1:0-16147 GCA_013399455.1 Anthoscopus minutus | reverse complement strand
CGGGCCGCCCGGGGGGCGGGAGCTGCGCTGTCTCCGAGCTCGGCGAGTCTGTGGTGGTCGCGGGCTGCCCGCGCAGCGTGCCTGGGTGGCGGCAGTGCAGCCGCCGCGCTCTTGAGGGACCTTCCCGAGCTGGGCCCTCCGCTCACCCTCCCATCCGCAGGTTCAGAGCTGCTGCCTTGCACTTTTTTAATCTTTCAGCCACTGATTTTCCGATTCGTGAGGGTTTTTTTACACCTCAGCTTGGTTAAAAACCCAAAAAAGTAGAACTCGGGAGTGTCTGTGAAACTATGGCTGTCATTTGCAGCAAACGCTCATTTCTGTCTCTAGCTTCAAAATGCCCAAGCTGATGTATTGACTTCATAATCCCTGTAGAAGAGTACCCACTGTCTGCCTACTTGCTTACCTTAAATAGATATACTATATTTACAGAGTTTAAATGTAAACCACTGTGCCAGTGTATAAGATTCTGATAGCTTGTCATAAAGTTACCAGTTAAATGAAGTGAAATTTCTACCTGTCCTACTTTCAGTAATAGCCATATAATTTTTCTCAGCTGTTGTTATTTTTGTAGTTTTGTGACTGCATTACCTGTGTAATACTAGAAATACCTGAAATTTCTTATACTAAGTATACTTAGGTGGGGAATAAAAAGACACTTTTTGGAAGTGTTGCTTAGGTAGTTTTTGAGCGTGAGGCTGAAAATCCTAGAAGCTTTTAATAATCTTGTCTGGATTGTGCTGCCACTGGTGGGAGAAGGATGGACCTCGCAAGGGAAGCAGTGTGTTAGTAGACAACATATGGCAAACCACTGCTGTGTCATTCCTCTGAGTCCAGATGGTGTGCCTGTATTTTTAGACAGAAGGGTGGGGAAGAAAGCCATCTCTTTTGGTAGGCACAAAGAACTTCATACGTTTGCAAATCAGGTTGCTAAGTCCTTTCTTAAGATGAAATCTATATGGTGTGGTTATTTAAGCTATGGATCAACAGCTATTTACTGCTAGTCCAGAATATTTTATGTCAGCCAGGCTGAGATGTAGTGTGGAGAATACTTTCTGTAATTCTTGAAAGTTCTAATATGGATACACGCAGATGTCCCAAATAGGAGTGTTTATTTCCTCAGTGTAGTTCTGTAACAGGCGATAGGTGTAGAGAGGAGCCAGGGCAGTGCAGAGGCCTGTTGTCTTGGGAATTATTAGGGGGAAATAGGATGCAATTCTTTGGAACTTTGTAGCAGCTGACTTATTAGTTTAGGCTCAGAGAATATGTAATTATTTCTTAGGGACAGGTGTGTATGGCTTTGCTTAGGTTTTCGTAGCCACGTAAAATTTGACTCAGAAGAAAAGATGGAAAAAAGGCATTTACTGGACTCCTTTTATTTTGGGTTGTTTGTTTGTTTTATTTTTTGTGGTTTTAAAAAAATTTTTGTTGTTGTTTGCTGGTTTTGGTTTAGTTTTTTTTGTTTTCTTTTCTAGGATGAGTCCTAGGAAAAGGTGTGAATAAAGATGCTGGTGCTGAGAATGCAGAGGTGTTGTTGCCCTGCTTCATCTCCTTCTGGCTGTGAATGAAACTTTGAAAAGCAAACCTGTGAGGCTTAGTCCATGGTGCCATATGGGGTCCCAGGCTTTCATATATCAGCTGTAGAGAATACCAGCAGAAGTTCTATGGAAAATATCTCTGATGTGAGCTTTGGGAGCTATTTACCACCAGCCAACCATGAACTTGTTACTTCCAGGGGTAGTTGGGACACTCTAGTAATGAGAAAGCATCACTCTTCACTGACCTGTGGAGTATTTGCAATGCACCTGTTATAAATGAAGTCCCATTTGTCTAATTCAATAAATCACAAACTTAAAATTTAAAAATAATTTTTAATTAAGTAGTAATTTTATATAAAAGGTTACAATCCAATATAAAATAGTTACAAAATTATTTTATATAAAATATTACAATCCAATCTAAAATAGTTACAAAATTATTTTATATAAAAGGTTACAATCCAATATAATAGAGTAAATCATTTGATGATGGTTTGAATAAAGNGCTGTTGCTGAGGGCTCTTCTGTACTTTTTGGGGTCTTTTGGATGAAGGCCGAGGTTTTTTTCCAGCTGTCCTCTGGACCACCTGGCAGATGGCGCATGCGCAGTAAGCTTGTGCTATTAAATAATATGTTACAATTAAACCTTATTTATTACATAGATAAGACCACTATTTTAGGCTCTCCATGTGGAGTTGTCTCAAATTCCTCCTTCTCAAGGTCTGTCCTGCTCTGGGAGATATCCCAATCCCACCATTATGCCAGCTTTGGTTTGGGAGGTTTCCTGACTTCGTCCATCCCCAAGCTGAGTGCAATTCCAGTATCCTGTTTCTCACATGTATAATTTAAAAGAAATCCATCTCCTTCATAACACTAATCACATATACTTTTTCAATTATTTTTCCCAAAATATTGATACAATTACAATTTAATCAGCACAAATCACATCCATATATCACACACCCCTGAAGTACTATGACAATATTCTTTTATTCACTCTTCTTCACATGTCAGAAATATTTGGTTTGGCCAGGGATGGCTACATAACAAAATAATATGTTCATCACATCATCAACGATCAGTGGCATCTAGCAGGACTTTGGGAGACAGCAAACATTCTGTGATCCTTCACCTTAATAATTTTCTGACTTTGTGTGGTTTGGCCTCTTTGAAGTTTCAAGTGAGGAATAATGCACATTTATAAATGTTTTCTGTGAAAGTAGGCAGGAAAAACTTGACTTCTCAGCAGTTTTTATAAAACCTTAAAAAACTCCCGCTCCTTAAAAATACGGCAATGGTGAATTCTAGTGACTTGCCATCCATATTTAGTTTACTTCATAGTTTGAATAAAAAGAGTGCCTGATATGATGCCTGAATAGTCTTGAAGCCACCACAGCTGTTTGACTTTTCAGTTCATGGCCTGATGCAGTTGTATATTGGGATAAGTCTTTTTTTTTTGCTTCTGCTGTTACCTGAATTTCTTATCAACCGTAAGTGAAAAAACCCAGATATTCTTCACCTTTTTAAAGACAGCCAAAGAGGTGATGAGATTGAGTTTCTGATTTAAAATACTTCAGACATTTTCTTCAATTTAAAGTGTATTTTAGTAGGGGTCACTGTGAAAAGTGGCTTGTTAATTTATAAGCTTTGTTCAGTTAGCCCTCTCTAGTTACTGTTCTATGAATGACACATGTTGGCACATAGATTTTTAGTACCTTTCAGATGGTACAGTGAGTTAATCTTAGTTTGGAATTTGCATGTATAATGGAAAAACACAAAAAAAATCTGGTTTGTCCCATGTTTTACTCATTTGTTCCTGACAAGAGAACTACCATTCTACATTCAGTAACCATTGCAATAGCTGTGCATGATTAAAACCTAGAGTTCTCTATCCCAATGGCAAAAGATGTAAAAAATTGAGAATACTGTTAGTTGGTTTTTTGTTTAATCCTTTGGTTTTCTTGCATATCTAGGAATGTGACATCTAAGAGAAGATCAGCTTTGAGGTCCACACGAGAAGGCACCTGCAAACTTCTTGCAGTGAGCACGCAGAAGCTCCTGTGCATGGTAAAGAACCTGATGGTTTGCAGTGCTTGCATCTGGGCCTACAGGGCAGAGCTGCAGAGACGAAGGGAGGACCTCAGTCCTGGAAGGACTGAAGAGCAGTGAGTAACAGCTCAAATTCAGAGAGAACAGCATGAAATTAATTTACTTATGTGAATTTTTAGCAGTCTGTCTAGGAATGTGGATTTAAATCCTTCCTTATCTCCTAAACATAAATTACTGCTGTCTTAAAGCATTAATTTATAAAATAATTCCATTATATTCTTTTTCCTGGGTAGGAAAAAGAAGTCATATTTGTCAAAAATAAAATCTACCTACTTAGCCATATTTTCCTGGGTAGATTTTATTTTTGACATTAAACTCTAATTTAATATCAAGTAACACAGTGGGCATATTTTCTGGATTACCATTAGCATACAAAAAGTTACCTAGCCAAGTCAGATGGGACAAAACAAAACAAAGTCAGAATACAGCTATTTGTATTTTTCATTCTTTCTATTGTTATCAAGGGTCCTTTAATAATGGCCTCATTATGGTTAATTGGTACCCTCTGCTGGCCACTTGTGTTAACTACAGCGAAGTTATAAATGCAACACTCAGTGGGAAAAGAAGTAGCTGAAAATATTCTTACATTATAACTCTCGAAGGACATTTGTATAATGTTACAAATTTTTGGGCTAAATGGAATTCATTTGGGCTGCAATGTTGAGAATTGTGATGCAGAGACATTATTGCTCTCAGGTTAGTAATTTCATGCAATATTTTGGTGCTGTTTAGCATAGAAATTCTTTGAGTATATGCTTGGCTCCAGTTTATTGTATCTGTAGGAGCAGTTCCACTATGTTTTGGTTTCAGAAACGTTGCCTTATAGGTGAAATGTGATGGAGGAAAGAGCAGCATTTTCTGTCCACTATTCTGAAGCTGATTTTGAAAGCTAGCATATACATGTGGTATTCTGTAATCATTGTGTTTGTATTGCTTTTTCCTAGTTAAATAAGGAATTTTGTAATGAGTCATCTTTTATTTATGTTTTTAGTAATGGAATAATAGCAAGTATGCATATGTGCTCAACTTCTTGTCTTTGATCTCAGTGAAGCACAGAATGGTGATGGCACAGGTCCAGAACAGGGTAGGGATATTTGGACATGTATTGGAGTTGTATTGTGTACTTGATTTGTGACTGCCATGCTTTGCTTGGATTTCTGTCTTCAGGGGTCCTTCAGATGTCCATGGAGGTCATTAGAAGAGATGCATACTACAGAGTTATTTCTCTATCATTTAAATTGTATCTTTGGTAGTTGATAGTTCATTTGGAGTTCTTTTCTTTTGCTATTTCCTTCAGACTGGAATTTGTTTAAGGCTTAATCATGGCAGAGAGAGAAAATTCTGGGGTTTTCTAGAGTATCGTCTGTGAGTTCTGAAGATACTCTAACTGCCTCTGGAAATCATGATACTGGTAGCAGCTAGAAATTTTCATTTCATTAATTGAGGCAGAAGCAATTTTTTAAACAATAATAGAACCAATAAATTAAGTTGCATCTTCATTATGTGTACAGAAAGGAAAAATTGATAATGTATTTGATCCTGTTGCAGCTGGAAAAGACAATGAAGATTAATCTACTTGTCTTTTAATACACAGGTTACATACACTTTGGAGTGAAGTCTTCTAGGGAATTTTAAAAAATGGTGGTGTACCTTCCTTCCAGTTTATGCTTAAGAAATGAATGACTCATACCTTAAACCAGAGATACCAAAATCAACTTTAAAGAAAAGCATTTGAAATTTGCTATATTATGAAAATCCTGACACTTCTGAGTGTTTAAAGGGTTGAGTTTTGGATTTCTAAATGCACAGATCTCAAATATCTTTTTTATTTTCTTCTTTTTTGAGGTCTTCAGAAAATGGGACAAAGGACTGGGTGGCATGCAGAGCAAAGATTGCTATATCAGGTAAGACGCTGGGTAGTCATTTATAGATGCTAATTAGCTGGGGAGTGTCTTGTAATGCAAACTACACTAAAAAGGTTGTATTTTTTAAGTGTGTATGTGGTTCAGAGGCATCAATCCCCTAATGCTGCAAGGGGATTTGCACTTAAGTTACCCATGGACTTTTGAAGATTCTGCCTTCTATTTCCATTTTACTCACAGGGCATTCCACAGAGGGAAATACTTGTTTTCTGTTTGCCACTAAACATGGAATGCATTTCAAAGCTAAATAAGTGTGAGTGTGCTGAAAACTTTCTCTCCACGACTGCAGGCTTTGAAGTGATAGTACCTGGCATGTCTAACAAATTAAGAGCAGAATTATTGCTGAAAACCAAATGTTATTTAGGCAATGCAGGTTACATTACTGCAGCAAGGGTATGGTGGCATGGCTTCAATGCAGGCTAGCAACAATGATGTTTAACAATCATTCCTAATGGGCTGTATTCTAGCCTGTTCTCAAACTTCAGCACTGCTGATTTATTGTTTTGTTTGCCTGTGACAGTAGTGAATGTTACTGCATTCAGCAGTCCTGTGGTTGTTCTGCCAGCTTTGCTAACAGATCTGTTTGTACTCCCTGACATGCTTCATTAAGAATAAAATAGTGTAAAACAGCTTACTACTGAAACTGCTTCAGTTAATTCTTCATATTTTGATACATCTTTAGGCAAGGTACCTTCTAATAGAAGAAGGGTGATGAGCACATCTTTCGATAATGTTTTTTGCCAGCACAGCTGTTTGCAGAGTATGTATCTGTCTTTCCTCCTTATGGTAGCCAGATGAAAGCATCTGTTTGCCTGTCTGTGCTGTGGTTGCACCTTTCTTCAAATTTGGAGAACTATCTGCAATGAAAACTTTAAGGTCATATAATACGCTTCTACTATCTTTAGAAAATCAGAATTTTTAAAGAACTCTATTTTTTAGTATGAAAAACTTGCTCAGGATATGAAAGATTTAGTTTCTTTTGATGGAAAGGTGAAATACACCACTTTGTATCTAGGGCCATCTGTTAATGATTCTGCCCTGTTACCAATACAGTGGTTCTCAAAACTGGAGGTTGTGGCCTCAGAAGTGTGTGACAGATTGAGGTGAACAGGAGGAAGAACGAACTGCCTCACTGTGCAGTCCAGCCTGGGAGTGCTGGGTGCTACCATGCCTTGCCCCTCTTCTGATACTAGTGTCAGGAAGACTGGCCAGGTCCAGTTTATGGCAGAAAAGCTTAAATGTTGTTTTTGAAATATCTGCTGGTTTATTCTTTCTATAGGTCACCTGTTATTACCTCTGTATTTTCTATCCTCAGTAATCCATCCACTTATAACTTTATTAGCGTGTCATATAGCTAATATTTGCCAGATGACAATTGCTAAAAAATAGAGCAATCATGGCCAGATGGAAAAGTTTAGGAAGAGCTATGCAGGACTACTGAAGAATATGCTCCTAAAAAAAGCAACTATGTCAGATATTGTGTGGGAAGTGCATTCCTTAGTCCACAGTTTTTCACACTTCTGTAATTTTTACTTATTGCCCATATTTTTGAATAAATTATACAATTTATTTTGTTGTACCTCCATTTTTTTGTCAGAAGACAATACATCAAATGTTGATCAAAAAGCATGATCATAATTTAAAGTAATTTTATAAAGGAATCATTTGGTTTAAATTTGATTAATTGTAGTATTTCAAGGTATCCAGCTTCCGTCCACAGATTTACAGCTATTGGTAACTGAAATTAAGGTGTGTGAAAATTGATCTTTGGTTTTGATAAATGACAGCTCTTTCAGTCCAAGAATAAATAGGAAGCTGATTTACAAGTATCATGTTAAACTTGTTCCAGGACTGATTGTCCATACCCTGATGATTTTCTGACCAATGTGTAAATTTTTCAGCTAGCAAGATATTGAAAGTGGCATACAGAAGTAATCTTTAATCTAGAACTCTAATTGCTAACAGGGTCTATTGAGTTCATTAAAATTGTCATTCAGTTTGCTATGATTAAAGATAGAAAAAGCGTTTATTTGTAACTGTTTTTACATATGAATGTAGATCTGAGACCTTTGTATTTTAGGAAAGAAATATTCTGTGCTTTGCCTCTGACAAAGATGAATATATATATCTTTTAAAAGTTTGAGAGAGACTTCTGTAATGATTTTAATGAAACTATTTCTCTTTGTGTAAAACCCCCTATTTTTAGAAATGCTTGCTGTGCAAATGCATCTTTAGAAGTGAAAGGCAGTTTCAGAACACGGTGAGGTATTGTTTTTTAGGAAGTTAGAAGTCTAAAGCTGTACACTGGCAGTTCACTTGAAAGTTCATTTGTTTTCATGAACACTTAAATATAGATTAATTTGAAAATTTCAATGTTGAAATAACTTGTATAGTAAGATGTCTCATTAAGGCTGACCTGGGTGATGGCGGGGTCAGGACCCCAAAACCTCTTCAGCTGTGTTAGAGGTGATCAGCTTGAGCCTCGTGCAAGGCTGTTTGCATGAGAACTGCTCCCAAAGCGAAGTAGAAGAAAGAGACAGGGCTTCGTATTCAATTTCTTTTGGAGGTTTAATTGTAGCTTTGTCCTCTCAGAAATCTCTGACACAAAAGCCAAGGGGATACTGGGAACCCATCTTTCATATCTGTAGGGTAAGGACAGGTCAAAAGGTGATAACCAATAACAAACACAGAATTAATATGAGCTTGAGAAGCATGCTAGCAGGTAGCTCGTAAAAGCTGCCTTCTCTCCAGGGGAGGATAGGAGAATCACTAGCTGGGCCACTATCCCCAACTTCTCATAACAAAAATTAACTGAAATTTGAATTTTTCATTTAATTTCTGAGAAAGAGTGACTATATATGATTTCACTTAAATCAACAAGTTTTGTGAGTAAACTCCTGTAGGAATACATGACAATCTGATGCCAAAATACTGGCACCATTTTGCACCTTAGCATAATGAATGTGGATTTTTCCATCAGTCTCATATGAAGACAAAACTAGAGTCAGAAATGCTTCTTTATAGCAATCTTGAAGATTTTTGTCACAAGACAACTGAGCTTATGCTGTTTGCTGCTGCCATCATGTGTCACTTAATATATTGCATATACTTTTAAACAGCACCCTTGTACTTCAGAAACCAGGTTTGGATTTATAAAGCCCTCACAGCATTAGTCTTTTAACAGGGGACCAATAAAAATGATCATGTCTTGACATTTTCCTCCAGCTTTGAGGACTCAGGTTACTTAGTACTGTGTTGAATTTATTGGATAAATTGGAAAATTTAGTGAAGAAAATACTTTCCTAATATTATAATGACAGGCATGATTTAAAATAATGCTTTTGTAATTGCCTCCCTACTATGGTTCTGAAGTAGAAGGATGTTTTTGGGTTAAAAGAAAAAAAGATTTCCAAACTCTTTTTATGCTAACTAGGAATGTGATTACAAGTGGTATTTTTTGCTGTAGATAGCAAAACAAGACTGAAGTGTTTGTAGTATAAGTATCCTAGTCTTTTCATTAAAACAGGAAGGTTTTCCTCTTGCAGTGGGATGAGTGGTTTTCAGCACAAGGGAAGCAGGATTTTGGTTTACATCAATGCATAGTAATGGGTTCAGAGAATATCTCTCAGAACTATGTTACACAGCTTCTCTGAAATGTTATTTCAGGTACTTTCAAAGTGAGATTTAAAATATTCTTTATTCTAGCATAATTTCTAAACAGAAATGACACTTCAAGTTGAACTAATTATTGTATTTTCTTTTGATGTGGATAATAAACATGGAATACTTATGCTGTTCTTTGGGTGGACGGCCCTGTTACCACCAGAACATCAGAAAAGAAACAACACACTTTTTGTAATTTGTTTTGATCACAGATCTACAATATTGACTATAACTTAATCTCCCTTCCTTTTTTTCTCCCTTCAGATATTTGAATACCATTCATGTGGAAAGGCTCTGACCACTTCAGCAAAAAAAGAAAGTATGTAGAATGTAATCAATTGCTCTGATAAGCAATTGCTTATTTCTGTAAATTTAAACCAAAGGAGGAAGTTCATACTCATTTCAACCCCTTTTCTGACCTTTCATTAGGTCCATATTTACTCTTTGTTGCGTAAATGCTTGTAATTTGAAGTTGCTGGTTATAGCAAACTGAGTTAATTCAAAGTCCTATGGTTCTGTTTAAATCCTACTCTCTAAATCCACCCAAAGAAGAATTCCAGAGGAAGCAATAGAAAAATGTTGTATTGAATGGTTAACTGAGAAACTTCTGATTAAACACATTGTTCTATTTCTTGTCTGTATATTGGAGGCTGTTTCCAAGAGAAATTTAAATGAAAGTTGACTGCTGGTGTTGAGGGTATTATTGGATAGCCTTCAAGTACATGCATTTTGCTGTGTCATGGAGATTAATCCTAAATCTGTTCCAGTTGTCACCTGGCATTGATTTCACTTTGATTTTCAATAGGGTCAGAGATGCAAAGCATGACAAAATAGTCTAATCCTATGAAGCGCATTCATAAAATGGTACAGACTTTGGATCAATTTTTTTTTGTGTGTATGTAAAGTCAATTTTACTAAACAAAATAACATTTTTACTAATGTTTTTGAAGTTGCTGGCAGTCTCTATACCTGATTACTCAACTTTCTTTCTTTTTCTCCTAATAGAGGTAGGCATTTTTTCCCTTTGTGTATGCTGTACAGCTATACAGCAGCTTTGACAGGTCAATTATCATAAAATTCTATGATGAAAATTTCTGGTGGAAGAATTTGCGGGCAATTCCTTAGAGGTATGAATTACTATTTTGTATAGTTTTGTTTACTGGCAGTATTTAGTGTCATAACTTGCAACGTGGCTAGTAAAAGCTTTCTCTGCGGTGTTTTGTTTGTTCCCAATGGGGGCTGTGGTTTTTGATACTGAGGTGACTATTGTGGATAAAGCAATAACAGATATCTGTTTCAAAAATGTAACCGTTTTGTGAGTGTAATTTACTTCTGTTGAATGGAGTACAAATATTGCTGTTTTATTTTGCAGGTAGATGTGATTATGAATAAGATTGGCTGAGGTCCACGAGGTTTTGCTGTGGGCAAAGGAATCAGTAGAGGCTCTGTTCATTTTAGTGGGTGGAGGATCCCCATCTCTGGAAGGCTGTTTTTTGTGTACAAAATGATACTGGTTGTAGATGGGCTAGCTGATCTGTATTTCTTTTCATTTTTGCCCTCCTAAAGCATTTTTCTTTATATAAAGAAACTTTCTTTATATAAACAAACTTACATCTCAAGGACAGCATTAAATTAATGCTAAAACCTGAAAGCATTATGACAATATAGGTATAAATGTTGCACCCAGTCTTGCATTGTTATCCTGTTCAGCAAGTTAGAGTCTCTTTCCTCATGTCTGTTACACCTACCTGAGCATGTGCTTGACTCCACTCCCTGCCTTTATCTTTTATATCAACAATTTAGAGTCTATCTCCTGAGAAGGACTGACTTGAAATCTAGAACTACCAAAAACTTTAAATCAAGATCCTGGAAACTGAGTTTCAATCAAATTTTAAACTCTCTTACACATCCGTTCAAGAGTGGGGACAAAGATTTAAATCTGCTTCTTCAAAGTTATGAAACTTGACCATTATAATTTTCTGTGAAACACTGCAACAAAAGCAGAAAAGGCACCTTAACTTGCCTTGTATTCTATATAAAAGGCATAGAAAGAATTGATAGTAAAGCTTTTAGAATTCATTATGGCATGTGTGTAATGATATGATTTGTATCTGAAAGATGAGTTTAGGCTTCTGGCTTAATAACTAAGCTTGAGAACAAGAGAATAAGTAGAACTGAAAACTGAGAAAGGTTGTGGGCCAGAGGATGCAGCAGTAAGTAGTTAAGCTGTAAATAACAGATTTTATTAGATAGCTTTTTTTCAGTAATTTGAAGGGGATGAATTGCAGCTAAGATATCTTTAAAACAGTTCAGTCTAATTTAGGACTATAGGCAGAGATAGATTTTCAATCATGTGATTTTTGTGTAACAGTAGAGGGCAGATTTAAGTGTGTTTGAGTGTCTTGACTGTGTATTTCCACAACGTGGGCATTTTTTTCAGTTTTTAATCTAAACATTGAATTTCCTGTTTGTAATTGTTTATGGCGCAATTATCCATCTCATGTCCCCAGTGCTAAGTTACTGCTGTGTACCCTAGTCCTTAATTCCATATTAATGTATATCTGTTTGCCTTAATTTTATGGCATTGCTTCCCTTGATTAGAAATATATGATTTTATCTACAAAGTAGTAGCAGTGTTCCTTGGCTCAGTACATAGTTTGTTAACAAATGCTCTGAAATTTTCACCTCCCCCATTTCAGTGATGAAGCAAGCCCGGATTTCCAGGTGAAGGTTGAAGGTATAGAGGAGTCTTTATATATAACAAACACTCCTAAGAAACTGGCAAAGAAACTTAAAACATCCCTTAGCAAAGCTACAGGGAAGAAACTGAAAGCTGTGGAAGACATCATTGAACCCCTTTTTCTTGGTGACCCAGTCATTCAGTAAGCCACATATATTAATATTCTGATTGTATAGTTTTTAAAATAGAAATAGGCTGAATATAATTGTAATTTTTTGGCAAATTGCCAAGAAACTGTTTTGGTTTTTTTTTCTCCACTTTCCCAAATGAAAAAAACCCCTACATTTTAAATAGGAAATGAGAAATTGGGTGTGAATTCCAACCGTGTCACTGAGTCTTGGGGCCTGGTTCTGATCTTGAAACACACAAGCAGCCTTTATCTTTGTGTTCCACAACCAGCCAGCTGATAAATCCACTGTTCTTTGCAAACACTGTAGTATTTTTAGTTTGATCTCTAGAGGAAATCGAGCTTGTACGGTCTGTCTGTGTCTCTCTGTCCATCTACCTCTCCTTCTTCCCCGTTTACTTCCTCTCCCATACTATTTTTGCACCTAGCCAGTGTTGCTCATATTTTACAGGTAGATATGTGTAAAAGTTATAAGTTCTGTGAAATAGGAAAAGGTGTGTATGTAGGCAGAAGCCACTCCTGTACCCTCTTCCTTAATTCCACTTGCCAGCTATTCAGTAAAACTCTGCACTGCCAAAGGTACTTTATGGTTACAGGCTACTTAACAGGAGATTTCTGAACTGATTTTAGCACAGAACATTTTAAAATTACTTACTGGTTTTCAGAGTTCATAGGCATAAGTGCTTTTCCCAATAATTTACCAGTTTCCTTTTAAAATTTAGTATTTTCCAGCTATTTTAAGTAGCTGGAAGTTTCATTGGGATTTAAGCAGGCCAACTACCTAATTTGCAAATATTAATAGCTTTGGTTAATTTTATGTATTTATATTTTTTAGAAAGCAATTTTTTCAAGGAATTCTTTTTTTTTTGGCAGCTGACAATAAAGAATCAATGCTTAATTCTTGCTAGATGTTGAGTCTAGTATTAGTCTAGCTTCATATATCTATTTGCTGGGATTTTAAAAGGAAACATTCAAGCATATTCTGTGTTTGTTGAACTGATATAACTGTAAATTGATTTTACTGTTTGATTCAAAAATAGACACCCAAGTGATCTTATCCACAGAGCAAAACAATTTTTATCACTAACTTTCCAGTGGATTCCACCTAATGGCAATGTATTTTTCAATCTGCATCATGTCAGGTGGCTGTGCTTTCCACCAGCTTCAGCTGGGCCATGAGACATTATCATTAGACACTGTTTGAATCAGACAGAATCACTGGCTTCTTTGCTTCAATACAGATTGCCTGTCTTTTAAGGAAGAAGTGCCAGTAGGCAATTTAAACAACTGCTTCCTCCCCTGGGTTTTGCTTTTGGTTTCTCAGTTGAATTTTCCTTCACTCTATCTTGGAAGTTTGTTGTTTCTACAGTAGATAATCATCTCACAGTGGCTATTACTTTCTTAACACAATTAAATGAACAATGAAGTGTTAATTGATGGCATTGCTGTGTGATTAACATAGTTGTTTGGAAAGAAATGGCTTATTATAGGCAGAAAATAAGTTGTCAATTTTTTTATAGGTTCCTCCTAGGATTTATATTAGACCTTAATATGTAGCCCTAATAAAAGGGAAGAGACTGCAAGATTACAAGAGATCTTTCAGGTATTCCCAGAGAGTTTTACCAGTCCAGCAGAGGAAATTAAACTGCAACAAAAAAGTGAGCTTTCTATGTAATGCGAACACCTTTTCTCTTTAGATTTCATTTGTACAAGCCTTTTTCTTTTCACTGCACATGAGTGAAATTCTCCATTTCCCAAAAACTCTGTGATCACTCTGTTTCAAACTTCTTGGCTTAGAAATCTCTCTAGTTAGTGAGGAAACTGTCAGACTTGAAACTTCTTGAAAAAGCTTAGTGACAAAGGGTTGATTGGTTTGATTGGTTGCTTAAGTTGGTTAATTTAAGATATACTGATATTCTCTCTTAATTATCATTCATTTAGTTTCTAAGCAGTCTTTTGCTTGCTTAGCTTAAATATTATTTTTTTCTTTTTTACATTTTTCATAGAAGAAAAAAATTTCTGTGCAGTTTTACTAATAAATTCCAGTGTGACCAGGTTGCTCTTTGGATAAATCACTAAAATCTCCTTCAAGTGCCTGTTTGCCTACTTGCAGAACTGGCCTACACATGCAGAACTGGCCTACACATGCACTGGTTGTTATTTGATGTATTGTCCTCCACTGGGCTGAAGGTGCAGCAGCTTCTCTGTCCTATGTTTGATTTGGCAAATCCCTAGTGATACTTTGCTGGAAGTATACAGTCTAATCTGGTGGCCTCACTTTTATGGTTAGGTTCTTGTTAGCACCCGAAGGTTACGTGATTAAAAGATGAGCATATTGATTTTTTTCCCAGTTAAATCTGAAAAATATCTGTAGATAAAACTTTCCTAAATAATATTGCAGCTGCATTAAAGGAATGACTTGTATTTTAGAATCAAAGTGTTACTGTGTAACATATTTTAAAAGTGAAGTAGCTAATTTTGTTTGCAAGGTTGTTGTGGTAATTAGTCATGCTTTAGTAAAAAAAAAGTAACTTTAGAATCAGCACAGCATGTGAGAAGAAACTGAACTTTTTGGTATAGTTTAAATAGAGTGGTAGTGCATTGCTCAGCTGCATGGTCAAACATAATCAGTGGAGAATCTTTTGTTAGGGAACAGTTTAGCAGGCAATATATACAAATGCTGTTGAGTTTTTGTTAAGATTGCCATCTTCAAATGCTTCATAACAGTGTTTTTTCACCCAGGATGTTATATTGTATTTAATTTTCTCTTTGTTCCTTGGAGGCAGATATATAACATACCCCTAACAAACTTCCTACTTTTCCTCTTCCTCTTTCATTAGGGTTAGGAGGAGATAGACACTCTCCTTTTTTCTGGCAGAGCCAAAGTAAATTGGCTGTTGCCAAATTGCATGTTCCCACTGTGCTAGTGAGAAAAATAAAATTTGAAAAATACTAAGATGGAAAACTATTCTTGGTGATCTTAGTTCAATAGTGTCTTCTCAGCTTTTACACCACTAAGCTTTCTTATGTTCTACTGAAGATATTTTAGGGATCTTGTGCTAGATCCTGTTGGGGAGAGTAGTTAGTGATTTGGAGGGGTTTGTTTTCTTGTGAACATTCTTCTAACTGCTGTTAGCCAGGTGGAATTCTTACTGCATTGCTGGGCTGTAAATCTGTTACTCTGTCTAATGAGTATTTTAGAGAAAAGGTTAACTGTACTAAATCTATACCAGTTTATTCCAAGAACTGCATTCCACAATTGCACTGTGCTGAATTCTAAGAGTGGTACTTTTTTCCCCTAGGCAAAATACAAAACTAAGATTAAAGATTCTGAAACCTGTTAGTCCAATAAGTGAAAAAAAAATCCTTTCTGCTACAAAACTGACCATAGGACTTCTGTACAGATATCAATGAATAATCAATCTATTGGATCCTAAAAATACATATATAAACAACTGGTTTACAAAGTGTAGTCTGCATAGGCAAAGCAAAAAGCAGAGCAACATGGAGAAGCAGTATAATGCCTTTTAATTTTTAACTTGTATTTTCAGATAAAGTTTGTCATCAGTTGTTCTATTAACTTCGGGAATTTTTGAACCAATTACCAAATCTAATTACTTTAGGCCTAGGAATAAGAGCTGTAAACTATTAAGTTACTTGGTGTCTGACTAGAGGAGAGAGCTGCTTTGAGCATCCACAGGGTGCAGAGGGTTTGGATAGCACAGCCTTTATGCCTGTGTTTGGCTGCTGCTGGCTCTTCAGGAAGTGCAAGCACAGCTCATAAGCAGTGACCACATGAGAAGTCTCCTAGCCAGCAGGTCCCAGAGAGAAGGCAACAGAAAGAGTTGCAATGAATGATGGCATTGGCCTGGAATTTGTGAGGTGGGAGGAACTGGAGGTACACACATGGAGGCAGGAGATAAGGTTCTGGGAAGGAGATGAACAGACCATGGAAGAGCATTTATAAAGGAGAAACAGAGATACAGGAGTTGTGTGGGAAGAGGTTGGAGGTGGCCATCTGTGGTCACTGACAGGTCCTGCCATACACTTC